>JAXIVJ010008023.1:0-57590 GCA_036785665.1 Chirona hameri | reverse complement strand
GACACCGCCCACTGACCGACACCGCCCACTGACGGACACCACCCACTGACCGACACCGCCCACTGACCGACACCGCCCACTGAACGACACCTCCCACTGACCGACACCGCCCACTGACCGACCCGACACCGCCCACTGACCGACACCACCCACTGACGGACACCGCCCACTGACCGACACCGCCCACTGACCGACACCGCCCACTGACCGACACCACCCACTGACGGACACCGCCCACTGACAGACACCTCCCACTGACCGACACCGCCCACTCCGGATGATCCTGTCGCTTGCCGATCAAACGGCTGCTCCTACTGTGAACGGCAGACCGCTTGGGACATTAATTTTCGGCGATTACTTTTGAACCCATCAACTGGCATGAACGAATATCTCGCAATGGATATTTCAGGTCCTGCACTAATTTTTATACTATAGGTTAGTTAGTGTCAAACGAAAATTTAGGGCACTTTCCATTCACTCGTAATGTTAAAGATAATGCGAGATCGGATAGAGGTTAGCGCCTGGTCGCTCTGTAGTCCTGCCCTCGACTCCGCCCACCATTCGCAACCGACCGGTCACGAGTCGAACAGGGCCAGTTCAAGGTCAGCCAGGGCGGAGCTAAGCTCTGACGTCAGAGAGCTGACGTCCCTTTCACGATAGCCTCTACCCACCGGTTGAAATGCCTGCTGTGCGAGTTTAACATTACGAGTGAATAGCAAGTGCCCTAAGTTTGTGTTCCACATTAACCCGGCATTGACTGCGGTCTCAGCAGAACGCCACTGACTGAGGGGAACGCCCCCCTGGTAATCTTCCGAACCAATAATCGCAGCGAGACGCGCAAGACGGCAATCGAAATCTCTCAATGAGACAAATCTAAGGCATGCTCAAAAATGTCAAAGTGAGGTCAAATGTCAGGTCACAGTCAAGCCAAGGGTCAAAATCGGCGTATTTGAGTTTATGGGCCATACTTTCCATCCAAAGCTTTCGAATGCGACCAGTTTCACCCAAAGTGCTGCCAAAAGTATGATACATATCCCGCATGAGCTAAAGTGAAATTGTTGGCCAAGGTCAAAGTCAGGTCACAAAAGGTCACATTGCTCAAAATATCTACGAAAGTCATGCAACACATGTTTTATGAGTTATTTTCCACGTATAATTCGATAGTGATAGTCATTTTACCACCTGACTTCATTTACGTGAAGTAAATGTCCAATTTTAGGTCAAATTCAGGTCACTGAAGGTGAAAATTTGTAATTGTTAAATCTAAACAAAAAAGACATGTAGCTAGACCAGTTTTGTCTCAGAAATACAGTGGTGCACTTATTGGTCTGTATCTAGTCAATAAAAGCCACAAAACGCAATTTCAAAATATGACGTCATGAGTTACCCATACTTTAGATGCTCATAAGTCCGTCAAAAAGGGATATATCAGTTTGAAATTGGTATGGTAGTTGCCTATGTATGGTTCTCTGACATATCTTCCGTTTAAAAAAATATATATATTGTTTTTATTTTGTGATAATTTCCCCCCAAATAAACGTTTTTTGAGTTTTGGGGGTCAAAAACGAAAAGTTAAAAAAAACGAGATAGCAGGTTGGTAGCCGTTGCAATTTGCTAGCTTTCGCCGTTTTTATTGCATTTTGCTTCAAATGTGGCATTTGTACGGCCTGTCAAAGTTTAGCTGATTTTGGTGTAAAACTCGTGTGTAGTGACGTCACTAAATTCGCTATAACTCGACAAATTTCGACGACATTTCTTAATTTTTGCACACAAGACGTAAAAATGATCTTTAAGAAGGTACCCGAAGTTTCAGGTTGATAGCGCCATTAGTTATTTAGCTATTGCGAAAATTAATCAAAGGGGGGGGGGGCATTAACCCTATTCCCTGCGGGGGAAAATTCTGCCCATCCCGGTGGCTTTTCACTTGCAGCTTCTAAACCGTTAAGCCTAGGGCCCTGAAACTTTGTGAATTTTCCCAAAATTAAATGGCGTGTGTTGTGTCAAAATTTTGACAAAAATCGGTTGAGCAGAGGCGGTTCCAGGCTCTTGTTTTGGGGAGGGTGTTACAAATGCGGTTTTGCGTCGCATACTTCCTTCGTGGTTTGCAGTGCAATAATTGCGCAGAAACAATTTCAATGCAATATACATCATAGATAATGGGATTGTATATATTTTTGGGACAGAGGCGCACTCAGGAAAAAAATGGGAGGCGATACCCACCCTCAATTAGGTCCAACTTCAAATTAGTAAGATGATAAAAGCGTTACGCGCATGGTGCCACCCATGTTTTTTTTCCTGGATCCGCCTATGCGCAATATATCAAATTTAACAAATTACAGCATATAATTCCCACATGTGACGTTCATGTCGTCCCAAACAATCACGAACAGTACATATTTGTTTTCCAGAAAATCCCTCCATTTTGCATTCCCTGAATACGCCTATGATTTTTTTTTTTTTTGTCTTTTGATATATTTAATAACAGTACATTTGAAGCTAAAAAAAGTTTGGAGCATGAAAATTGGTCGAGCTACATGGCTGCAATAACCTTTAAAAAAAACACCAAAATTTTCGGATTTTTTGCCCCTGACCCCCCATTTTTGAACAAAACAAAAATTTCGGGATACAAAAAAGAGAGCTTGTCATGAAAAATCGAACGGCGTTTTCCCCAACGAAATCGACCGAGCGGTTCTCGAGATCTCTGGGGGGCAGAATCTGCCCTCCGCAGGTTAACGTAATTCTGGCCGCCCGCAGGGAATAGGGTTAAACGCCCCCCCCCCCCCCCCCCCCCCCCCCCAGTCAATGGCGGGTTAAGCAACTTTAATAATACAAATTGGCGCAGGGTCTGAAATATCAATTGCGATAAATTCGTTCATGCCAGTTGGTTCCTTCAACAGTTATCGCCAAAAATTAGGGTCCCAAGCGGTCTGCTGTTCACAGTAGTCTCAGCCGGAAGGCCAAGGTAGATGTATGCGAATCGTTATAATCTGTGTAGTCCGTGTAGTATCGATATAATCCGTGTAGCTGTCGAGACATTGTCAACACGTTTATATCGGTCAGTTTTGCGACTGTCTTCTTAGCTCGACACGTTATATTTGCATGTATGCATATTGCTTGTGATTGTCATTGGCTATATATTGACGTCCCGGCAACATGAATTGTTGTGCCGGTGTCATCAGACAGACATATGAAGCATTCGCCTGCCGTCTGTCCGGCATAGTCTGGTTCTGATGAGGCATTGCCGTGTTGGCGTGCGCGCCATTTCCGTGGCGCGAGCCCGCAGCGGCACGCCATCACGCCCCGTCACCGTCACCGTCACCGTCACCGTCACCATCACCATCACCGTCACCGTCACCGTCACCGTCACCGTCTCTGGCCGGCCTCAGCTGACCCGTGTGTGGCTCCGCTGCGCCGTCTGCTGCCCGGGGTCACCGGCTGACCCGTGTGTGGCTCCGCTGCGCCGTCTGCTGCCCCGCTGCGCCATCTGCCAATGCAGCAGGCTGACCAGTGTGTGGCTCCGCTGCACCGTCTGCTGCCCCGCTGCGCCATCTGCCAATGCAGCAGGCTGACCAGTGTGTGGCTGAGTAGAAAACAACGCCATAGTTGTGAGGATGTATACAGACGGGCCAACGAAAAGGGTGTGATGATGACGATACATTTATCTAACCAAAATTATTGCGCGAATTCACTTTCAGAGAAAGTGCAAGCAGAGAATGAGACGCTGTTGTATATTTGAAATATGTAATCAAGTCATTTCAATTACGTATTGATGAAAAGAATGCTGTAAAAGCGTGTAATTCGTCACCATCTTGGAGTGTATGTATATGTGTTGAATCTGGGACCAATAATCGCAACAGAATCTTCAACTTGCTTATGCCTGTGTTGCTTCTTCGTGGGTTATTGATATGATTGCGTCCTTACAACAGCATTGAGTAGTTGATTAAACACTAAACTGTCTACCGAGCGGGTTTGAAGCACACGTGAGGTTTCTCGTCAACTTGTGAGCTGTTGGGCGCCCAACTGCTCGGGTTATTGGCACCCTCGTCAACTAAGTAAACAAATTTACATTCGACCCGGCCCGACAGAGCTCGACAAGGCCCGGCCGTACGGACGCTTTAACCCTATTTGTAACAGGCTCCTGGCTACCCTATTTGTAACAGGGGGGGGGGGGCGGATTCCGCCCCCCCCCCCGGAGATCTCGAGATCTACCCGTCCGATTTTCACAAATGAAACGGCGTTTGGTTCCCCTCAACACGATCCACATTTCTAAATAATACAAAAAGTCAAACATTTTGATAGGAGGGCAACAGGGGGGCAAAAACTACAAATTTTAGTGGTATTTTTGATCCAACATAGATGTCATGTTTATGAACCAATTTTAGCACAACTAATAGGAATCGATAGAGATTGAATTGGAAATTGGTATATGACGGTGACGTTTGAAAATTCAAAAATCATAGGCGTGTGCAGGTCAATATGGGGGTGAAGTAAATGCGTTAAAAAATCATTTTTTGATGTTGTTTTTTGATAAATGAAATGGTATGTGATTATGACATTAGACAAAACAGTTATAAATAATATTTTTTGCCATAGGCGGTACCAGGTTAGTGAAAAAGGAGGTCAAATTGGAAAACAATATTAACCGCAGACAAGTTGCTACCCAGCACTATAAATATGTTACTGATCGTAGATGGTTCCTTTTTGCATGTTGTACTTCATCATAGGCGTATCCAGGATCCAAACTGGGGCGGCGCAAGACCTTTTGATAAGTATATTATCCGCTATTATGATACTAACTAGTCAACAGTGACTATTTCACTTACAACTTCAATTAACATTGCTTACCCCCTTTTTACCCTACCTGGACTCGCCTATTATCTTATAATCGTTCTTAGAGTACCCTGTGGTGCGTTTTTCATCCGAAAACAGCAGTATGTTATGTCATTGTACGCCCATGCCTCTTAGTTTCCTTGCAATAATATGACCCCCTTTCTTCCATTCCTGAGCGCGCCTCTGCACAACAATGACTTTATTCCCTTGTATAGCCTCATATGTGCATATATCATTATAAGCTAACCATCTATTGCGCCGTTATCGATGGCATGTCGTCATCACCATGCCAGTCACCCCCTCTGCATGTGCCTGAACACGCCCCTGAAACTCTATATGTAATAAATTATGCAAATAATGGAATCAGAAGCTATCTTTTACATCTTGATAGCTATAAATGCCCCTTACATTGCTCTATTGGCTTCTCGCCAAGCATTGAATACTTCCTGGAAACCCCCCCCCCCCTTTTCAAGCCCTGAAATCGCCTCTGCTATGCAAATTGTATGATATTTCATTAACATCAACTAATTTGCACTTGTTGCAATCACCGTAAACCGATGTAACTCCTTCATACTTGAGGCAGTTAGGAAGAAGCCATGAAGATCGCATTTCCGTATTATCGCCAAATGTCGCCTCCGAACCCACCCAAAACTGTGCCCTGGAACCGCCTCTGTTCAGGTTAAGAACTCAAAATTTTGACTCCAAATACGGTATTCAATTCTATGAAAAGTCCCAAAATTTTATGGGCCTGCTCCAGCCGTTCTGGAGATATCTGCGAAAAACATGAGGGGGGGGGGCGGAATCCGCCCCCCCCCCCCCTGTTACAAATAGGGTTAAGGGAGCTAATAACTTTGCAGCTGCTCAACTTCAAAGATTTTTACAGTGAACTTCTTACCTATTTTCTTGTTTCCATGTACGCAATGTCATAAGAGTGTGTCAGAGTGCTCCAATATTGCATCATTTCCGCCACCTTTGCAATGTATGCTGGTCAAATGCGAGTCTATGCTTTCGAGAAATTGCTTTTTGAGATATATATATATATATATATATATATATATATATATATATATATATATATATATATATATATATAGATAACACTATGTAAACAAATATGTTCCCGAGATCGAATGTGTATTTCCCATTTATTATGTCAAAACAAACACTATTAGATGAATCCCGGCACCAAAACTTTGTTTTTGAGAGTACCTATAACATCGCAAACTGATTTTTTTCAATATAATGCATTGCCGCATTGGCCAGCGACTGAAAACAAGCTGGCAAGTGGAAATCAACACCGTTCTATCATTACTGCCTTTCCCCACACTTGTTTACTCATATAATATTGGGGAAATAACCATCGGTCATTTAATATAATATTCCCCATTTGATAAAATGGTTATAATATATAAATACATAAGCTACAGAAAATAGTACCATCGCCAATTTGATCTGACCATGGGATGGCAAGCCGTTCCACACGAAATCAGGTTTCTTGCTGCACCATGGCTGTTACCAGGATTATTTTACACAGATACAAGCGATCAGCTTATCTGTCAAACCCTCAGTTCCTTCATGTCTTGCAGTTCAAGTACATGCAGCATTTTGTCCCCTAAGCTGTCCGAGGCGAAAGGTAAAGTCGTCGTCTTTCTCGGACCACAACCGCATCAGACATCCACAAGTCACAACCGACAAAATCTGATCCGATTCAGCATTTCTGGTGTCATATTCGCATTTAGCGCCTCAAGGCACCCCGAAAAGTGGTGTGATATCGGAACCATGAGATGAATTTCGGAAATGATCATTTAAGCAAAATGACCAGGCATGACATTATTAGTTTCGAGGGTAACGGGTGCCCGGTCGCCGTCGGAGGGAAGCTGAAGGCGTCGGGTGCCATCATTCTGACTTCTGAGCGCGCCGGGACACCACGTCGCTTTCGGGCCGGCAAGGTGCCATTCGGGGGCGGTATGATACCTTCCAAGAGTAGCAAGATGCCTTTCGAGGGTGGCAAGACGTCTTCCGAACTCCGAAGGCGGCATAATGCACTCTGAGGGCGGCAAAATGTCTTCCGAGGGCGGCAAAATGTTTCCGAGGGCGACATAATGCTTTCCGAGGGCGCCATAATGCGCTCTGGGGGCGGCAAGATGCCTTCCGAGGGCGGCAATATGTCTCCGAAGGGGGCATGATGCCTTCCAAGAGCAGCATAATGCGCTCTGAGGGCAGCATGATGCCTTTCGAGGGCGTCATATTGCACTAAGAGGGCGGCATAATGTGCTCTGAGAGCGGTAAGATGCCTTCCGAGGGCCACAAGACATCTTCCGAGGTCGACATAATGCACTTCGAGGGCGGTAAAATGTCTTCCGAGGGCGGCAAGATGTTTTCCGAGGGCAACATGATGCTTTCCGAGGGCGGCATAATGCTCTCTGAACTCGGAGGAGGGCATGATAAGCCTTCTAAGGGCGGCATAATGCGATCTGAGGGCGGCAACATGCCTTCCGAGGGCGGCGATATGTCTTCCGAGGGCGGCATGATGCCTTCCAAGAGCGGCATAATGCGCTCTGAGGGCGGCAGGATGCCTTCAGAGGGCGACAAGACATCTTCTGAGGGCGGCATAATGCACTCCGATGGCGGCAAAATGTCTTCCGAGGGCGGCATAATGCCTGCCGAGGGCGGCGATGTACCTTCTGAGGGCGGCATAATGCGTTGTGAGGGCGGCAAGCTGTCTTCTGAGGGTGCCAGTGTGCCTTTCAAGAGTGCTACGACGCTGTCGGTAGACACAAGGGCGCCCTGGCGGCCTCCCGAGACGCTACGGCGCCTTCGGCGCCGGCAAATCCTTTGCAAGAACGGCACCGCGGAGCCTTCTGCGCCGCGGTGCCCGAGGGCGCCGTTTTCTAAGGCAGGGGCTTCAGCCCCTGGATCCGCCACTGCTATCAATGCATAAGCAAACCAAATCCGATGCGTTTTCAGATTTGTGTGAGACTTTTTGGAATTTTGCGCCCCCCCCCCAAAAAAAAAACACCCGTTCTGAATCCGCCAATGCAAAGATCCATGTGGTATTTTTATCCTGTGACCTCAACCAGGTAAAATATATTCACCCTGAGGTCATTCGTCATTTTCTTCCATAACTTTTGTACCGAACCAGTAAGGCGCCGTAGTTGGCGATGAACGAGCGAACGCGAAGGAAATTTATGGTGATTCAATCACCGTTCGATACACGGAGAAAATGTTTAAAATTGATTCTTTCCGATTCAAAGAATAAAAAAAAATGTAATCGACTCACGTTTGATTCAACATTTAAATATATGTGATGAATGTTCGTCAAATCAACGAAAATGGAAACATACCTATATATGATCACTAAAACATTGCTACAGCAATACTATTCCAGTATAAATTAATGCAGCCACTGCACTGCATATATTTGCACAATTTACCAGTGTGCTTGAAACGTTAAGAATCGTTAAATCTTTTGATTCAATCAGCCTTGATTTGATTCAGGTTTTGATTCAATCACGATTCATGAATCAAAAGATATGGTGGTGAATCAATGATTTTTGTATTCAAGGAATTTTTATTGAAAAATTCCGATCCATTCAATCAGTGTCGAATGATGAATCAATAACCAGTCTGGTTAGGGATCTCTCAGCCGCCACTAGAGCCCTTCATGGAATGGGAATCCCCATGGAACCCATGGAACGGGATGGAAATGGGTGGGAATGGGACCATTTTTGGAAATGTAACGGGTTGGAACGGGTTTGGGACAGACCATATAATTTTTTAGCACCACAAAAAGTGAAATATGCTGAAATGGGTGGGAATGGGAGGGGCTCCCATTCCCACCCATTTCAGCATATTAAATTATCAATTATTCATATATTGATATATTGATTTCGATAATATATCAATATTATCAATTATCAGCATATTATCAATTATTAAAGGAAATAGTTCACCTTCGGAAAATTTATCAGAACAGGATTTTATTATGTTTTTTAATACAGTTTTTTTTTCAAAAATGGTCCTACATCGCGCCAATTCAGGACAGAAGGTCGTAAATTATTAAGTTTATGGTGTGCTTTATTTGTCTGCGCATGCTCCATGCAGTGCTGGCACTTTCAGACGGTACGGTATATCATATTATATGCGCCGCATTTCTTCGCCAAAAAGTCAAATATCTTCGGCTGGGGAGTCTTTTCAGACAAGAACAGTTGCAGATAGGGATTTCTAAACACGGGCTACAAAACTGCTATTTCAGTTAAAACCCCCATGTTGAAGGTGAACTATTTCCTTTAATTCGGATTGGAACGGGTTTGGATCTGGCTGAATTGGCTGGAACGGGATGGGGCTGAAAAAGTGTCCCATGAATGGCTCTAGCCGCCACTTTCCCACAAGTCAGGGGTGGGGTGCTTTTCCACGTGCGCACGTGTGCACCACGTATTTGTATCTCAGAAACTACTTCCCTGATCGAGTTGAAATTCACCCAGATTCCAAAATGCATCATGATTAAATCGTTCCAAAAAGTTGAATCAATAACCAGTCTGCTAACCACACAACAAATTTGAACACAATCGGCTCAGCAGTTGCCCCCACCCACTCCAAATTGTGTGGCGACGTTCCTGATCAAACAACCCCCGATCTCCCCCACTCTGCCGCTATTGAGCAATTGTTCAAAGGATATTGAAATTCAAGATATTCCGGAAATCATTTAAAGATGCTTATTTTGGCTGGGAAATACTAAAACTTGGGAATATCATGACATTTGCATTGGATTTTGTATACATTGATCACCAGGTAAACATATTTTATTTTAATTGAATACCCATCAAACGAAAAATGACATGGAAATACTGAAATCAGGGTGGGCAACATTTCTTGACTGGGGGGGGGGGGGCAAAACGGCTCACTGGGGGCATTTGCCCCCCAGTTAACATGTTAAAATAGGCCCTGCTAGTGTGTCCTCTTGTTCATATGTTGGAGCAATGGTCTCATAAGGTAACACACCGTGAGCGGCACTAAATGGTCTCGAGGACTTTTCTTATTAGTAGCTAGTAAAGTATAAAACGTCACCTATGAAATAGTTTTGTCTTAAGGTAAAGTATGGAATACTCGAAGTTTCTGAGTTTGCTTTCTAAATTTATGTGCAGCCGTGCGCCCCCGGCTGCGCCAAGGTCATGTGTATGCGTGTGTGTCCTGTGGTTGTGTGTGTTGTGTGTGGTATGTGTGTTGTGTGTTCGTGTTATCTGAACGAGTTGTAGAAGTCATGTTTGGTGTTACTTCAATTTTGTTGTCTGAAAAAGGCATTTAAGTATGATAGGCCACTTTGCTTACCACCGTCGAGGTACATTTCTGTGCACAATGTGTTGTACCGCGTGCCTTTGGCGATGTTCTGCCGTTATTTTATTGTTACTCAATACGGTATGCTCTTAATTCTCTCTGCTTTCTGAATGACTGCATTTACAATAATAAGTTGGAATGTTCGAGGTCTCGGGTCTCGAGGTCTCGTTCGAGGTTCGATGTTCGAGGCAAGGAAGAAAAGGCGTTCGCTGTTCAGGCACATACGTGTTAAGTATTCCAATTATTTTGCCGTGCTTCAGGAAACGCATTCCACTCCAGAATGCGAACAGTACTGGATGAACGAATGGGGTAGTTATATTTTTTTCTCACATGGTAACAACCTTTCTAAAGGGGTATGCATCCTCACTCCAAGGGGTTTTGGAGGCTCAATAGAGAGGGTTGACTGTAACACATACTTCGTTGATGGTAGGGCTTTATTTGTTAAGATCATGCTGGCTAACGATGCATTTAAGGTTGCATTAAGGTTTGTATGCGCCAAAGCAATCGACGACAGAGCAAGTCGAATTCTTTTCGAATGTAAGAGAAGTACTAAATACTCAGGACGACTTGTCAAACCTAATTATAGCCGGGGATTTGAACGTCATCTGGACGTAGATAAAGCTCAAAGACGAACGCGACGGCCTGCACAAATTATGAATGAGACTATCGGGGAATTAGGTTTATTAGACAATTGGAGATAGCTTCATCCAGGTAAAACACGATTTACCTGGAGACGGCTTAACCCGTTTCAACAATCCAGGATTGATTACTTTATTTTAAGTGATGCGATTTTTCGTGTTCAGAAAGTCACGAGATGTAGTATAGAACCGGGTGTTTTCAGTGATCACAATATCATAGTGCTACACATAGCAGCAACTAATAGCAAACGTGGTCCGGGTTTGTGGAAATTAAACATCGAGTTACTGACCAATGACGACCTGAGGCCTTTAGCATAAAATCTACGATATACGTCGCCGGAGTAAATCTTAGAAAGTCAAAGGAAGAGCAGATTCTACGAAACTTCGTAATTTGTGTTTCACCAACCTCCAAACTTCGTAATTTGTGCCTTTCTTAGTATGTACCAGATTTTAATATATGACGTCATATCTAGAATAAAGTAGTGTCAAATAGCTACAGCGCATCTACAGTATGGTTACACAACAGTTGGGCATAAATATAATAAGAAATACTTTGTAGTTCGTCCAAAACCAATATTATCACCATCTGCATGGCACCATCTATATATGTATATGCACCATCTGTCTTAGAAAATGATGTTTATCCGCATCCCAGGCAGCTGATGCGTGCTGCCACCTATGTCCGAGTACGGTGAGTGCTCATGCTACTAGATGGCAGCACACGGGACAGGCGATATGAACCCCGGACCAGGAGCAGGAGGGTGCCAGTGAACAGGAGGTACCAGAAACCAGGAAGGTGATATGTGTGAACAATTGAGGGCACCAGGGATCAGAAGGGCGTCAATGCCCAGGAGGGAGTGCCAGTGCTCGGGACTCAGGAAAGAGATAGGAACAACGTGGATGTCAGTGAGCAGAAAGGTACGAGTGACCAGTAGGACGTCTGTGACCAGTAGGGCGCCTGTGACCAGTAGGGCGCCTGTGACCAGGAGGGTGATAAGAAGCAGTATGGAGCCTGTGGTCAGTAGGGCGTCTGTGACCAGGAAGGTGCATGTGACCAGTAGGGCGCATGTGACCAAGAGGGCACCTGTGACCAGTAGGGCGCCTGTGACCAGGAGGGCGCCTGTGACCAGGAGGGCGCCTGTGACCAAGAGGGCGCCTGTGACCAGTAGCGCGCCTGTGACCAGGAGGGCGCCTGTGACCAGGAGGGCGCCTTTGGCCAGGAGGGCGCCTTTGGCCAGGAGGGCGAGGGTGCCTTTAGCCAGGAGCGCGACTTTGGCCAGGAGGGCGCCTTTGGCCCTCCTGGCCAAAGGGAGGAGGACGCCTATGGCGAGGAAGGCGATCGCGGATAAAAGGCGCCTCCGGCGCCTTTCTGGGCTCTACTGGGCGCCTTCGGCGCCCAGTGTCACCCTTTGTCTGCAGGGCACCGAAAGGGCGCCTTTGGCGCCCAAGGGGGGCCCAATGCCCCCCCCCCCCCCTAAATACGCCCCTGATAGCGGCGAAGTATGTATTGTAGTGTTGTTTCCTGTCCCAATCAGGCATCAGCGTCGTCTTCGATCCTTTACCCTTTTACAACACTAACCAGTGCACTAAGAATTTAGCACCACTTTGTTAGAAGCACGCAGCTGATACAAAATATGCAACGACTTCCTTTGCAAACCCGCGAGCAAGGCTATAGAACTGCACTGAACCAAGGCCCTATAAGAAGGTAGAGTCATCCGGCGATTTGACCAAATCCGCCTCAGGGGTGATGACGTCATCTGGATGTAAAATCCCTTGCCCTTATACAAATCAATGATAACTTGCAATTTTTGAAAGACTATATAGATAATTTTACTGAGCTGATTTACAAACAACAAACTCTGAAAGAAACACCGATTCAAGTTCTCTAACTTATTTAATTAATATTTTGCTCTTAAGTAACGCTTATTTTGACAGTGAAGGGGCAAAGATTTTACTCCTTCGCTAATGTTAAAAGGTTGGTTTGTGGACCAAGCACCGTATCCTCTTGGGACCAAGGTGATAATTGGAACTCTCACCCTGTTCCGAGGGGTATGGGGAGCCGGGCAAACTTTTTCAGAGGCCCGCCGAGGGATTGAACCCCGGTCCCCGAAAAAAAGGCAAGTATCTTACCACTGCGCCGAGTTGCTCCCCGCTAATGGCCATATATAAGCCGCGCCACAAATGTCGTTGCGCCAAAAAAAAACATATATGACGTCACGGCCAAGAAAGAACCACGGATGTCACGGTTTTTGGTTTGTTAACATACGTGGTTCTTTGTATTGCATTGCTAAAAGCAAATTGAGCCTATGGCGGCTGAAGGGATGACAACCCCCTGCACTGAACTAAGCGCCCGCGAGCGCTTAGTACAGTGCCACTGACATCCATATAATACCTAGACAGCCATCTTGCGCCGTCCGGCCGTTCCCACACTGTGTGGTGGCGTCACCACAAACTCACCAGCCCTGGGGGGCAAAACATCGCGGCGCGCCATAGGGACCAATGTATAAATTGCAAATTTGAACGGCGCCCTGACTGGGCTACGCTTGTAAAAGGTGGTACAAAGTAGCATCATATTATTCGCTTGAGATTCTAGATTGAGCCAAAACGAATTATAAGGTTTCATCTGGTCATGGAATTTCTGGAGAGCAGCTGGAATGATCGGTTACCATGGCCTTATTGGGGATGTGACAACCACGTTATACCGTTCACTTTCCGTTGAAAATGCGATCTAAGCTTAGTATATGAAGTATATGAAGCTTAGATCGCATTTTCAACGGAAAGTGAACGGTATAACATGGTTTTTACACCCCAAATAAGGCCATGGTAACCGATCATGTCAGCTGCTCTCCAGAAATTCCATTACCAGGTGGAACCTTATAATTTGTTTGGGCACAATATAGAATCTCCAACGAATAATATGATGCTACTTTGCACCACTTTTTCTAAGCGTAGCCCAGTCAGGGCGCCGTTCAGATTTGCCATGTATACATTGGCCCCTATGGCGCTCGCGATGTTTTGCCCCCCAGGACGGCTGACGCCACCACAGTGTGGGAACACAGTCACAGTCCGGGGCAGAGTGATAGAGGACCGGCGTATGCGGCGCGCGAGTTGGCTGTCTAGGTATTATCAAGGTACTTTAATAGTTTAATAGGGTATTATATTGATGTCAGTGTTCAGTGCAGACATTCGTTCACTCATTCGTTTTATGGCCTTGACTCGTTCTGTCCTCTTATACGGCCTTGGTTCTGTCGCATCATTGCCATGCAATGCATAAGTGCAGATAGTCCTATATAGGGCCTTGCAGATAGGTATCCTGCGTTATTGAGTTACTAAGTTTCCTCGGGTATTCTGTGACGAGGCTGCCTATAGACCCTAAAGTTTCTGACTGACTGTAGTGTAGCGTAGTGCCAAGACAAGACCCGCCTCAAGGCTCAAGAAACTTTGTATACCTAAAGAAGGTACCTACCGACACTGCTGTTTGGCTACCAGGTAAGTAGTGGGCAGCTTCTGTTACTCAGCTACTCTGCTGCTAACAAGTACTTTTTCAGTAACAGAGTAACAATCTTGTTACTTTTCAAAACAGGTAATGGACCAAGTAACTTCTGTTGCTTTATAATCAAGGATGCCACCTTAACCTACCATACTTTGTTACTCCCTTGATTTTGTGTTGAGGTAATGGGCTGTTGTGAAAAGGATGGGAACCACTAGCGGGGAAAAATAGAAGTAGCATATACAAAACAAAAACTATTTTGTACATGTTCTTTGCTTGTGATGACAGGAATCCGGTGATACCTGAAGGTCCTGGGTCATTAGGTGACCTATTAGGTCATGTCAATGACCTGGATGTCATCCAAATTGTGTGTGTGTAGAGAACTTGACTTCTAATCAAGCTAGAGTCATGAATCAAAATGCAGCACATTTATTGTCATTAGAGGAATGCATTTCTATTAACTCTAGGTCCCTGTTGATCTTTGACCTGATGACCTGATTTGGCCTTTGACGTTGATCTAATATCACTATTAGATATCCACATCCATTCCTGTGCAACACAGACAGCTGGTTTTTAATTATGTACAGTTGGTAGAAATCTGCAAAGCATACTAAGCTATCAAATGTTCTTAAAATCCACAGGTGGTCAAAATGTCATCTTAGGTCATCTGAGGCCAGTGACCTTGGTTGACCTGTGTAAAAACATGACCCTAGTGGAACATATTATTATGCAAAATGGATGCCAAATTTAAAATCAGCATCACAAAATGCCCTAGAAACTGCCAGAGGCCAAAAAAGTAATATAATGTGACAGGTCATCAGAGGTCAGTGGAAACCATAAATGTCACCTGTTAACCCGCAAGCTACGGGGGCTATTTTTTGCCCCCCCCCCCCCCCCCCCTCCGGTTATTTCGCAATAACTCCTAAACGAACACCGGTATCGTCACCGAACTTGTAGTACCTTCGCTCACATCAATTCTACACATGTTGGCAAAAGGAAAAAATATGAGGTTATGATAGGTCAACCGAGAATGACGTCAGAGTGAGGTCATGTTCTTCGGTTTTTGTTGCAAAATAATGGTTTGCGGAAAACGCTGTCAAAGGTACGTTGTTTAATATAAACTCAATTGTCTAAAATCAAATTACTGAAAATAGACCGGGCTATCCAACTACTATCTCGGATTTTTGAGTTTTTTTTATTCAAAATTTTGAGAAATCCAAATACATTTTGTTTTTGTTTTTACAAAATTTTCAAGAAAAAATCAGAATTATCAAAAAACCTGAATATATGTGATCGAGACGTGTGCGGTGAATATGTGTACCAAATTTGAAGTCGATATCTGCAAAAATGACTGACTTATGACCTTTAAATTACAAAAATCTGCCACCTCTCATAGCGTTAAAGCATCGTATAAAAAACGCATTTCCGTTTTTGCTTTTTACTTCTATTTATATGGAAAAACAATGTTCTAATGTCATTTTTCGCGTTCTAGACGAAAACAAACCCATAAACATGTGTTACAACGCCTAATGACCGTAATCTGCAGTTTGACCTCGTGAACTCGGTTGACCTTGACCGACCCAAGGTCATAAACAGCTTAGAAAGGTACTTAGAAGTGTCAGACACACGAATCATACCGATTTATCGACAGCTTATGCGTTTAATATCGCAATTTTGCGCGACAATTCCATCCATCGAGACCTTTCGACACGGTCAAACATTTTGTACTTGACCTGATCTGTGACGTCATCGGTGACTGAGGTCAACAATATTATGTTTCCCTCGATAAATTTCCCAGGGCTATCGAATGCCGTTTGAATGTTTACATTCGGCCCAGTAGTTCCGTAGATCCGAGGGGGGATAGCCCCCCCCCCCCCCCCCAGTAAGTCGCGTTATTAAATATACCCCAGTAACTCGTGGGTTAACACATGTATGTTGATGTTCCTGAACAACAAACACTGGGAAAGTGTACAAGTTACAAGCATCGATACTACGGGACGCCAGTTGCGTCTAGCATGACCTTGCGAAATAGGTCGTAGGTCACGGGTCATGGGCAGTAGAGGTTTGAAATTTTCAGAGTATGTGTCAAATTGTTATGAAGTTAGGTACTGAACGTTTCATTGCAATGGGTTGATAAATACGCGAGTTATTCCCGAGCAGAAGAAAAAAACGACGAGGTGGGGTGGCTGGTGGCATCCACCCCTTGCACTGGCGAGGGTTAAACTAAAGTAACGCAGTCACGGACTAAAGTAACTTCCGTTAAATGTGTCGCAAAGTAACAGAGTAACAAGTAACGGAACTACTTTATGAGTAACAGTAACAAGTAATGGAACTGCATTGTTTAGTTTCTCAGAGGCTTTGGCCCTGACTGACTGCTTGCGATCCATTCTCCAGCAACTTAACAACAAAATACATGGGTGTAATGGTTTTATTAGTAATACAAGACCACCATTTTTGTTTAAGGGTGCGATCGGCAACCAGACGAATTCGCAGTAATCACGACGAATTCGTCGGTGATTCGTCGGACGCCGAATATTCGCTCAGTTTGTGTTCGGCAACACGACGAATCTGCAAACGAGCGAATTCGCTCGACGAATTCGCTCTATCGGAGCGCGAATTTCCAAACCAGTCGTCGGGAGGGCTAATTTCTTTTGCAGTATGCCATAACGTCATCTGCAGTATTGCTGTATTGACTGCAGTGTTGCTGAGTACTGACAAAGTTCAAAGTACCGTGATTTCTGAAAACAAGTAAAATAACCACACAAACCAAGGCCCTATAACTACACAAACCATGACACGGCGCAGCAGTGACAAAACCGGCGGTTAATTGTGTTGTTACAGAACGCACGAGACAGCGAATTCGTCGGAGAGCAAATTCGTTGGATTCGTCGGAGAGCGAATTCGTCGTGTTGCCGATCGCACCCTATGTGAAAATTTTGACCTCAAGTCATCTCAGGTCAGGTCACCAGGTCACGTCAAGTGACCTTACCTCCAACAATGTTTGTGGTCGTGCCAAAGCCCCAGTGTTTGTTCGAGATATTTGTTACTTACAGGATTGCATGAGGTCATAAGTACCTACAGTACCAATATCCCGGATTTTGCATATCGGTGACCTAAGGGCAGGTCAATTTCGTTACCTCCCCATTATAAGTCAATGGGAAAATATAAAAATGCTTCCTATTCAGAGAATATGCATTAGATCATGCCAATTCTTTCAGAATCATGTCATTTGGGCTCATTCTTGTTGACCCAGATGCAATTGTTGCTCGGTGACCTCTACAAGGGCAGTTCAGGTCATCTGAGGTCACCAGCACATTTTTTGTCAATAACTCTTGATAGAATAAAGTGCAAATGATACGACTGTGCTTGCCTCGTCAAGACACATCGTCCCATATGCAATATGGCCTACCTGGGTCTCACCAAATGGCCTTGATCCGTGGGTGGCAAAGTTGCTGTTTGCTGGTATACATTTTGTACTCCTTTGTACTTTTTTTAAAATGTTTGTACTCTTTGAAAAGGGGGAAAATCAACATAATCAAATCAAATATGATTAATAATCATATTTTATTTGATTCAGTCAACTGGATCAAGCTCTGGAGACCTCAAGCCCTCAATCAGAATACAAAAGAGTACAAATTGTATTGTACAAAAAAGAAAGTACAAATTGTATACCAGCAAACAGCAACTTTGCCAACCATGGCTTGATCTAAGGTCACATTTTGAAGTTAACCTAACCAGGTCACTATTAAGATATGTCGAAGCGAATTAACGAGACAAACACGATGCTGGTAAAATGATTGTTTTATGTTTAACCGATACAAAGTTATTCACGAAACACTTTTTGGAAGAAAATGCCACTGACCTCAGATGACCTAAGATGACGTTTTTACTTCCCGTGGATTTAAAGTTTGAAGTCTCAGTTAAAGAGTGTGCCTACTGTTTTGGAATGTCAAAACAAAATCATACGGTAAGTAGCCATTGGTTTGATTGTTGTATATGATGAAAATAACATCTGGAGCCCCTTTAGTTGAATTTTCACTTATATTTGTTTTTTGCTTATTTCTTGTTTCGATATCTATAAAACGATCGTCACTATGGTGTTGTTATGTAAAACGGCGCACATAAGACAATACAATTACGGTCACATCATGCAAGATAGAAAGACAAGTTTTGCACAGCACGTTCTTGCCACTGTGAACTTTATTATTTGCAAGTTTCGTAGCTCTAAATTGATATCTTCTTTAAAAGATGGCCATCGGCCATCATCGAAACGGCCATCATCGAAAAACATGATGGCCGTCCAGTTTCTGTTCGGCTGCTGCTGTCAGCGTGCACGAGCTATTTTGTTGAATTTCTATTGGCCGGCGCTAACAATATGCTAGCAGTTTAATCGATAGTTGCAGTGCTTCTAGTAGCGGAAGCCCTATGGAGTATACCCGATAACTTTTTGCTCCCAGCAAGTTCCTGGAGTCTTTGGAATATCTCAGCAACTAGGGCGAATCTGGAGAAACGAAGTCATGGGTCAATTCATAAAATTATGTTGTATAGACCAGTGTCAATAACCCCAAATAAGCGATGTGAGTAGGCACACTCCCTTTAAAGGGATTATACGTTTTTTTCCCAGAATAATTGAGTTACATAGTAAAACGTACTTATAAAGGTGGTAGAAGTCCCTCGGTAGCCACATTTTTCTGGAAATGACCTCTTCTGCACGTAAGGACATTCCAAAGTGCGCGGTGATGCCACCGCGTATTTTCTGCAGGACCGGCTGAGGCAGAGCCAGTCATCTCTTTAATGCTAATAAAAACACCTCACGTATGGCATATTTCCTGTAAAATAAGCAATATTTGATAGAAAATAAACTTCTTTTGTTCCAACGACACCAGCAGTTACCTAGTTTTCCCATAAAATTCTATATTTTTCATGAATTTTCATGCCAAAAAATTAATACGCCACCACCAAATTATCAACGCTAAAGGCCAGAGAAAAGAAAACCACAAAAACACAAAACCTCAACGAACAGTGTGTAGTAATACAAAGTCCCGTCAGTTTTGAATTGCATAATAATTTTGTGATCCAGTGTAGGACTTGCAGATAATTACAAACTCTCAAATTGATCTTAAGATAAAAGTGGTGGACAGTAGTGCCGATCAAGTACTCGTTATCTGATACTAGTCTCGAAAAACGCCCAAGTTTTAACGCTGATAATTTCTGAAATAATGGACTAAATGAGCATTGAGGTCCCTGTTATATGTCTTAAACGTGTTTAAAGCTCATACAACTGCAAAAGAGTGCATTTACTTTCAGGACGGAAACCCTTATAATCCCTTTAAGGCGTCCGCACACTGCGCATTCGGCGCCCGATATCACTGCGAAATTCCCCTCGGAAAATCGCGGCGATACCGCGGAATATCGTCCTTGTTACGGCGGATTCGGCGCTGTCTGCTCGCGAGATTCCGCCTCGCCGACCCCCCTGAGGTTTTTCTTGAATAACTGTTTATACATGCGGCGCATCTTGCTGAAATTTTAGGTAGCTGAGTTTACAACAATTATACGTATGCAGTAAAAATTTAATTGAAATTGATTAAGTAGTTTGGGAGATAATCATGTTTTGATGACGTCATGTTGGCAAAAAAACGCGAAATATTTGCAAAAATCGTAAAAAACGGAGTTTTAAAGAAAATTTCAAACGCAATTCACCAAAGATACAAAATTGCATTCTCTTTAAAATGGCAATCTCGGATTTGCCAAATTTGGGGTTTTTGACCCCTAAAATAATAAAAAACAGTTTTTTTTAAATCCCTACAAAATCAAAATTTTGTGAAACTGTGATCTCGTTTTGAGAGTACCACAACCCCCACCCCCACCCCTATGGAAGATTTATTTGCAGATTCGGGCTGTTCTCGTCTTGGCGAACCTTTTGCCATCAAACCCAAGCAAAAATACAGATTTTAGCCCCCAAAAAATCACCGAAAAGTGAGGGGACCATGGCCCAGTGTGGCCAAATTCATTTTGAGTTAGGGGGTAGGAGGTAAAAAAAAACGATAGAATATAGGGTGTAGGATGACAAAAAAACGACAGAATGTAGGGTGTAGGATGACAAAAAAAAAACGATAGAAAGTAGGGCGTAGGATGACAAAACCGATAGAATGGTGTCAATTTTTGGAGATGATTTATAAGACGATGTTGTATAAACGATGTATCGCTAAATAATGTACAGTACATTACAGGGCCCAATCCCTACCGCCTACGTCTAACGTCCCTTGTTCATTTCGTTTCTGTTTCCTTTCCAGATCGTCCTCACTTCAGTCCTGAGTCCTGTCTCCTGCCGGACCGCGATCTTCCCAAACCACTCTCTTGTTCTCGAAGGCCACGGGCAACGTCGACGACACGGCCTGAGCCGCACCTCAACCAGCAGTTCGCACTGAGGAGACTAGATCGAAGCCGTCCTGCTCCTGGCACCAGCCTGCTCCTCACTTCAGTCGCCGCCATTCTTCCTTCGTCCGCCCTCAAACCTCCATCATCCAGCAATAACTGAATTTGCAACGGATTCCCTGCCTGTTATTTTCATAGCACATACGCTATGTATTCTTATGGAAATGATGTTTCCTTTGCATTCAGTCAGAGATGTTTTTGTATTTATACATCAAGCTACTTGTACGCGTCAGTTGTCCGATGTCCCATTCAAATATAATACAAAATATTTCCAAGATGGTACACGCCTGCTTGTCCAGGCACCACCGGTCCCTGGCATCTTTCGAAACTAATTGGGTACGAATTGGAAAAAGGTGCCGAAAGAGGATAGTGTTTACATTTCCAAGTTCAACAATCATCGCCGGCGCCCGAACTGTAAATGAGATATCGACAGCTACAGCAGATATCGCTCATGCATGACTGCAGTAGAACACGATATAAAATGAGATACCGGTAGATGGCGCTACACATGTGTTGAAATGAAGTAGGTGACGCTACTGTATGAAAGGTTACGTGAGTAGCGAGTAAATTAGGAAAAGTGATTGCAGGATTGAGGCGGTGGTGACGGTCAGTCTCGGAGCCCTGGTGTGTAAATGATAAGTCTGATTACCACCTTCTGAGTGATGTTTACGGTTCACGTCCAGGGTGCATCATCAGCGACTGGTACCGGACGCACGGACATGGATATCGTCGTATATTGAGCCAACGCGGGCCAAACGTCAAAGTGTCGCGGCATGTTCGCTACCTCAATATGTGCATCACAATTCAAACTTATACACATTTCAAATTAGTCAAATTTATTTGACTACCACCAGTCAGCAAAGGCACACCACAAACACTTAAGAAATTCGACATGCATCGATGTAACGGAGGTAGGATCAATCATACGGATCGATATCGACGGAAGCGAGTACCAATCCTGGTAATTGATCGACACAATCACACTTCTAAATATACAAGTGACCTGGATCAACATCACACAAATCTGTACTGTAGCGAGGAATTTGATACGTGTACTGGTTGCAACTTGCGGAACAAAATCGATTATGCAACTGCAAAGGATAGGGATGTGATGTGTGGTGGTCCGGGTGGCTCGACCAGGAGTGTTTCCAACACCGACAACTCAGAACTCATGGGCTCCGGGGTAGTCTGCTAACTGGTCATTCGGCTCCCAACCTTGGGTCGCCTAGACTTTACGAGACCATGACGCTAAATAGCCGCAGACGCAGCATCGCGACGCAAAGCCCCAGTACCACCACACCACATATGACATATATACAATAAATGAGCGACCTTCAAAATACAAGGAAATATCACAGTGCGTATTAGATACGTACTATATTTATCCGCTAAAATTCAAAGGTTATATTTAGCCAGTCAGTCAGTAACGCATCAGTCCGTCAGTAAGTCAGGAGTCTGGAGTACAATATAACCTTTGAAATGGAGATGATGATTGCTACTATACACATATCCTTCAAGTCTAAGAGGTGCAATGTGTTCACAACAATCATATACCTGCACCACACCACACCACGATATATATATATATATATATATATATATATATATATATATATATATATATATATATATCAGAAATATACCGGCGCAGATACCACAGATACACTGTAATACAATTTCATGCATACCTAACCTAGGTATTGACATCAAAAGTGGAGGGATAGGGCCTAGGGGACACAGCCGGCGGCCCACCACCACGGAAAAGTGATGTGCCCACATAAAATTGTAGGATTTAAAGGGACACTCCCACCTTCCCAAAAGTTGTCAAATGTACGCCGCTTGTGGTGAAAAATATGAAGTAATTGCTGCCAAACACAATTATGACATTTGTTTCTTGCAAACAGTGCTCAATTTCATAAAAAGTTAAGTTTTAATATTTGGGTTGATGACGTCAGATTGAGCTCTAGACTCTTAGAGAGCTATGCAGAAATCCTTTACGCTGCCAAAGTATGGCACAATTATTTTGAGACAATTCTGGCGCTTTGAATACAAAACAAACCAATTACCAAACCATTTGAAACACACAAATATCTCCAAGTCTATCCTTAAAACAAGTATACTATCATCACCATTTGGTAAAGAGAGGTGACGTCATCAGCTTTAGACCCCTGATGATGATGATGAGTTTCGGAGGTATGGCCTTTGTAACGGCACCTCCTTGAGTCCGTTCTCGTCTACGTCTTGTCTGTCATTAGTCATTCGTCATTCGTCTGTAGCATTTTCACTTGTTTTTCTCTTGTTTTCCGCATTATTCCCTATTCAAATACATGTGGGGTTTATTCATTACAATTGTCAACATCAAGCTCAAATTTATTTTTGATTAGACCAATGTGGTTGTTTTAACTGCTACCCTACTTAATTGCAATGCAAATCCAACAACATGGCTATCTCAACTAAAAACTAATGTTAAGGTGGGAGTGTCCCTTTAACTTTAACATAACACCTATGGGCATTGCATGGAACGAATCTAGATCAGAATGCATTTGTTCCCTACAACTATCTGTTTGTGGAGATGTCCCTGTACCTACAGCCTGGCCAGAGGTGTTATGTAGGATCCTATTCAGTTGAGGGGGCTTCAGCCCCCCCCCCCCCACACACACACACACACACACACACACACACTTGGGACGAGGAAGTGGGTCAAATCTGGGGATAAATCCATATTTGTGTGCTGACTTGGGCTACATGGACAAGGTCACATTCATAGATTATGATCAAATTGATAATCATCTTATCATCGCACAAACAACATATCTAAACACAACATATCCGGTGGTACAGTATTGCTATAACAAACAGCTACCTACCTAGAACCTAACGGATACAAATAATGGATGCAAATTGCAGTTTGTGCTCCAGTTTGTAGTATTCTATTACCGTGGTTGCAACACCCGCCACCCTGAGTTGTCTTGACGCCATATTATCTCTACGTCATTACTATTACGTCACGCCAAGGCTGATAAGTGCTGGCGGCATCGCGAAATCATCGTCAAATACTGGTCTATACAATCCCTAATTTGTGTACTTAAACAGGACAAATGCGATGTGAAAATGACTTAACTCAACAGAAAATTGTACATTTAATGCCAAACTAAAATTTGAACGAAATCCGACATTTTTTCTAAGAGCCACAGTCCCTGTACAGTTAGGGGGGTTAGGGGGCAATAGGTGGCCTGCGAGGCCGAAGGATGTCGCTATTTACTTATTCATTTTTTTGCTATAATATTAGGTTTGTAATGCCATTTTGTGTTTATATATACTGAAATGACATTTTGTCTTTCACGTCGTATAATTTGTATCCTAATATACTCTTTGGTTGTCAAGATTTTGACATTCTAAGGCCGCATGTTTTTCCTTCATTTACCGAGGTTGGAATTCAAAAATGGCCTCTCTGTTTATTGATGAAGAAATAGGAATAAATAAGCTTTATTTGCACACAAAAAATTATCATCAAAATCTTACATGTTTTCTGATTATGTTAGTGTCAAATATTTGTCAAACTTGTGTATATATGGCCTGCATTTGATCCTTGGGTTAGGGGGGCTTTTGGGGAAATAACGACATCCTTGCTATTATTTTGACATCGCTGTTGGGCCCCAGTTACGTCATTCGGGCACAGCGATATGATGGGACTCAAGGTTCACGGACTTTCGTGTATGCAGGTATATATAGCGTAGCGTAGGGTATATACGGCCTTGGCGTAGCCATTGTTTTCTATGGCCTTGGTCAACGGTCATTGCCGTTGTTTACCGGCTTTGCGACGGGCTGCTTGCTGTTGTATTTTGTCTGTTGTCATGTCGGTTATCCGTTATGGGTTTGATGGGTAGGGGTGGCTGTTCGTTCACGTGGTAATCTTGTACCGCAGTACTTTGTACTTAGTAGGTAGGTACTGTGGTCAGTGGTGTAGTGTGGTTGTGTTGCATGTTTTCAATTCACATTGACTAATTTCCCAGGTGTGTATGGAACAATAGTGAGTTGAGTATGGACTTATAGAGGCTGAATACCAAATTTACTAAATAAGCTGATTGATATTCTTTGATTGGTAGCTGCCTCCTGATTTTCATTCACATTCATATTTCTGAAATATATAAAAGCCATGGGTGTAATTCAATGATTTATTTGCATCATAAGTAAGTACATCATCACTCACAAACACAAACATCCAGTAAAATCTCACTTGTCTATGCACGCACATGACAACCATAAATAGCTGAAGAAATAAGTTATACAAAATTGAGATAGCAAATCTATAATGATTTTCAGCTTCTTCCAGCTTCCGCCAACATTCCACAACCTTGAACCTTCCTACTGTATCTGTTGGGTAATTGCTATGGGCACCATGGCATGTGATCCTCCAGCTTCCAGACTACTACTGGACTAGGTGGTAGGTACCTGTTGCCGATAAAAGCTTGATGCAAATCACATTCTTGCTGAAGTTCTGAAACAAGTGCATAGGTAGGTGTTAGATATTGTACATAACTCTGCAAGTCACGACAAAAATGTCGCAAGGATGTCATTATTTCTAATTTGAGGATGTCATTATATTTGTGGTTAGGTGTGCTTTTCCCCCAAACTTTTTGAATTTGGCCACACTGGACCATGCCCCCCCCCCCCCCCCCCCCCCTGTGCCTACACCTATGGGCACCTGCATAAATTGATGTAATGATAAACTGTCTAAAAGCTCTATCAGCTTAGTCCTAGCATGATCACTGTCTGAGGCCACTGGCGGATCCAGCCGTCGGTTTTGGGGGGGGCCAACTTTTTGTGGCAAAAGGGTACCCCCATTTTTTTTTCTCCGCGGATTTGGGCCGGTTACCTTATTTTGGTATTCGAGCATAAGAAATTCACTTTTCAAATTCACAACAAAAATTGGGGTTAAAAAAAATTGGAAATCCGAGAGCCATTTTGAAGAAAATGTCTTTTCCCTTCTTTTCGCGTGTTTTATTTTCAATTTGCTTGAAAACTCTGATTTCTACGATTTGCCAAACATGTATCGTTTTTCCACCAAAAATGGCATGACATGACGTCATTAAAACGTCATTATCTCCCAAAATACTACATCATTTACATTTAGAGTTGGTGAGAAGACTTAGACTTGATGCAGGATAAGGTACTGAAAGTTTTACGTTGATATCTATCATAGTTTTCAGGTTATTGAGAAAATCAGGGAGGGGAAGATTCTGCCCGAAACAAAAAGTCATCCAGAGGTCAAAGGTCAAGGTCACGGGGACGAATACGAGATTTTAAGCTTCGGTACCAGCATGGTGTACCCTCTAGTTTTTTTCGTTTACCGTCCGATTTGCTCGCAATGGGCAAAAAGGGACTCGACGGCACCCCACCTTACGTCAGGAAAAACAAAAAATCACCTATAGGTAAAAGGTCAAGGTCACGGGGACGAATACGAGATTTTAAGCTTCGGTACCAGATTGTGTACCCTCTAGTTTTTTCGTTTACCGTCCAATTTGCTCGCAATGGGAAAAAAGAGACTCGCCGGCAACCCACCTTGCGTCAGGAATAACAAAAAATTACATAGAGGTCAAAGGTCAAGGTCACGGGGACGAATACGAGATTTTAAGCTTCGGTACCAGCTTGTGTACCCTCTAGTTTTTTAGTTTACCGTCCGATTTGCTTGCAATTAGCAAAAAGGGACTCGACGGCACCCCAGCTTGCGTCAGGTAAAACAAAACATCACCTAGAGGTCAAAGGTAAAAGTCACGGGGACGAATACGAGATTCTAAGCTTCGGTACCAGCATGGTGTACCCTCTAGTTTTTTAGTTTACAATCCGATTTACTCGCAATGGGCAAAAAGGAACTCGACGGCACGTTAGCTTGCGTCAGGAAAAACAAAAAGTCATCCAGAGGTCAAAGGTCAAGGTCACGGGGACGAATACGAGATTATAAGCTTCGGTACCAGCATGGTGTACCCTCTAGTTTTTTCGTTTACCGTCCGATTTGCTCGCAATGGGCAAAAATGGACTCGCCGGCACCTTAGCTTGCGTCAGAAAAAAATCACATAGAGGTCAAAGGTCAAGGTCACGGGGGCGAATACGAGATTTTAAGCTTCGGTACCAGCTTGTGTACCCTTTAGTTTTTTAGTTTACCGTCCGATTTGCTTGCAATGGGCAAAAAGGGACTCGACGGCACCCCAGCTTGCGTCAGGTAAAACAAAACATCACCTAGAGGTTAAAGGTCAAGGTCACGGGGACGAAAACGAGATTTTAAGCTTCGGTGTCAGCTTGTGTACCCTTTAGTTTTTTCGTTTACCGTCCGATTTGCTCGCAATGGGCAAAAAGGGACTCGCCGGCACGTTAGCTTGCGTCAGGAAAAACAAAAAGTCACCCAGAGGTCAAAGGTCAAGGTCACGGGGACGAATACGGGATTTTAAGCTTCGGTACCAGCATGGTGTACCCTCTAGTTTTTTGGTTTACCGTCCCATTTGCTCGCAATGGACAAAAAGCGACTCGCCGGCACCCCACCTTGCGTCAGGAAAAAAAAATTGCCTAGAGGTCCAAGGTCAAGGTCACGGGGACGAATACGAGATTTTAAGCTTCGGTACCAGCTTGTGTACCTTCTAGTTTTTTCGTGTACCGTCCGATTTGCTCGCAATGGGAAAAAAGGACTCGCCGGCACCCCACCTTGCGTCACGAATAATACAAAATCACCTAGAGGTCAAAGGTCAAGGTCACGGGGACGAATACGAGATTCTAAGCTTCGGTACCAGCTTGTGTACCCTCTAGTTTTTCGTTTACCGTCCGATCTGCTCGCAATGAAAAAAAAGGGACTCGCTGGCACCCTAGCTTGCGTCAGGAAAAACAAAAAATCACATAGAGGTCAAAGGTCAAGGTCACGGGGACGAATACGAGATTTTAAGCTTCGGTACCAGCTTGTGTACCCTCTAGTTTTTTCGTTTACCGTCTGATTTGCTTGCAATGGGCAAAAAGGGACTCGACGGCACCCCAGCTTGCGTCAGGAAATACAAAACATCACCTAGAGGTCAAAGGTAAAGGTCACGGGGTCGAATACAAGATTCTAAGCTTCGGTACCAGCATGGTGTACCCTCTAGTTTTTTTTAGTTTACAATCCGATTTGCTCGCAATGGGCAAAAAGGAACTCGCCGGCACGTTAGCTTGCGTCAGGAAAAAAAAGTCATCTAGAGGTCAAAGGTCACGGGGACGAATACGAAATTCTAAGCTTCGGTACCAGCATGGTGTACCCTCTAGTTTTTTTCGTTTACCGTCCGATTTGCTCACAATGGGCAAAAAGGGACTCGCCGGCACCTTAATTTGCGTCAGGGAAAAAACAAAACATCACTTAGAGGTCAAAGGTCAAGGTCACGGGGACGAATACGATATTTTAAGCTTCGGTACCAGCTTGTGTACCTTCTAGTTTTTTTTTCGTTTACCGTCCGATTTGCTTGCAATGGTCAAAAAGGGACTCGACGGCACCCCAGCTTGCGTCAGGAAAAACCAAACATCACCTAGAGGTCAAAGGTCAAGGTCACGGGGACGAATACGAAATTTTAAGCTTCGGTACCAGCTTGTGTACCCTCTAGTTTTTTTGTTTACCGTCTGATCTGCTCGCAATGGAAAAAAGGACTCGCTGGCACCCTAGCTTGCGTCAGGAAAAACAAAAAAATCACATAGAGGTCAAAGGTCAAGGTCACGGGGACGAATACGAGATTTTAAGCTTCGGTACCAGCTTGTGTACCCTCTAGTTTTTTTCGTTTACCGTCCGATTTGCTTGCAATGGGCAAAAAGGGACTCGTTGGCATCCCAGCTTGCGTCAGGTAAAACAAAACATCACCTAGAGGTCAAAGGTAAAGGTCACGGGGACGAATACGAGATTCTAAGCTTCGGTACCAGCATGGTGTACCCTCTAGTTTTTTTAGTTTACAATCCGATTTGCTCGCAATGGGCAAAAAGGAACTCGCCGGCACGTTAGCTTGCGTCAGGAAAAACAAAAAGTCATCCAGATGTCAAAGGTCAAGGTCACGGGGACGAATACGAGATTCTAAGCTTCGGTACCAGCATGGTGTACCCGCTAGTTTTTTTTCGTTTACCGTCTGATTTGCTCGCAATGGGCAAAAAGGGACTCGCCGGCACCTTAGCTTGCGTCAGGAAAAACAAAACATCACCTAGAGGTCAAAGGTCAAGCTCACGGGGACGAATACGAGATTTTAAGCTTCGGTACCAGCTTGTGTACCCTCTAGTTTGTTTTCTTTTACCGTCCGATTTGCTCGCAATGGGCAAAAAGGGACTCGTCGGCACGTTAGCTTGCGTCAGGAAAAACAAAACATCACCTAGAGGTCAAAGGTCAAGGTCACGGGGACGAATACGAGATGTTAAGCTTCGGTACCGGAGCTTAAAATCTCGAGAAAAAAACTAGAGGGTACACAAGCTGGTACCGAAGCTTAAAATCTCGTATTCGTCCCCGTGACCTTGACCTTTAGGTGATGTTTTGTTTTTCCTGACGCAAGCTGGGGTGCCGGCGAATCTCTTTTTGCCTATTGCGAGCAAATCAGACGGTAAACGAAAAAAGTAGAGGGTACACAAGCTGGTACCGAAGCTTAGAATCTCGTATTCGTCCCCGTGACCTTGACCTTTGACATCTGGATGACTTTTTGTTTTTCCTGACGCAAGCTAACGTGCCGGCGAGTCCCTTTTTGCCCATTGCGAGCAAATCGGACGGTAAACGAAAAAACTAGAGGGTACACAATCTGGTACCGAAGCTTAAAATCTCGTATTCGTCCCCGTGACCTTGACCTTTTACCTATAGGTGATTTTTTTGATTTTCCTGACGTAAGGTGGGGTGCCGTCGAGTCCCTTTTTGCCCATTGCGAGCAAATCGGACGGTAAACGAAAAAAAAACTAGAGGGTACACCATGCTGGTACCGAAGCTTAAAATCTCGTATTCGTCCCCGTGACCTTGACCTTTGACCTCTGGATGACTTTTTGTTTTTCCTGACGCAAGCTAACGTGCCGGCGAGTCCCTTTTTGCCCATTGCGAGCAAATCGGACGGTAAAAGTAAAAACTATCGGGTACACAAGCTGGTATCGAAGCTTAAAATCTCGTATTCGTCCCCGTGACCTGGACCTTTGACCTCTAGGTGATGTTTTGTGGGTTTTTTTCTGACGCAAGCTGGGGTGCCGGCGAGTCGTTTGAGCCCCGTTGCGATTATATCGGACGGTAAACGAAACAATTAGAGGGTACCCCGTGCGATGACATTTCAGTGACCTCTGGAGGTCAAACCATTTGTCCTAGGTCAAAACGGAGTGCATATTCGTGCATAACTCGATGAGACCTACCCATATGCTAAGTTTGGGGAAAATCGGAACTCGACGCTGAAAACGAATACGAATACGACGCTAACTTGACGCACATGGCCAAACTTACCTTCAGAAGTATTATATTTACCCAGGGGGGGGGGGGTGTCATCCCTATCTCCGTAACGTGTCCACTTCTACTTATGACGTCACCCCAGTAGTCAATTCTGGCGCATGTCGTCTGCAGTCGGTTAAAACTGTTTTTCGCAAATAACTTTTTGACAAATATAGATACAGCAATGATTTTGATGTCATCGTGTTCGCCTCGTCAGAGCACGTCGATTCATACAAATTCCATGTGGTTTAGGTCAAATCAAAATTTCATCGAAGGGGCGGGGCTTAGAGCCTCAGCTGGTGACCGCCGAACCGCAGGGGGACCGTAAACAAGGCCCTGACCTTTGATGACCTCTAGTGACCTCAATATTGATCTGAGCCTAAAATGATCCAGAAGATTTCTATTTGCCTTGTTTTGAGCTTTTCAACGGTCTTTTTCTTTTTCGTAACATTTTTACTTTCCGAGTTAGATGATATTTATTTCTCCCGAAATAGCATTAACTGCAATGGCGGAGGAGGCCGATGGATCCACATGACGTCACGCTCTGACGTCATGATCACACAGAATCGCCGGATGACTCTACCTCCTATATATGGCCTTGTATTTACCGTGCTTCAGACAACGCTTATATATGTCCTTGCCTTCGGATTGTGTCTTGCGCCACTAATGTTTCTTTTGCCTATGTCGATTGCTACCAAATTACTTCCATATTTTTTCACCAAAGAATTACTTTTATCACAAAGATAAAAAATAAGGTATCGTTTAGTCATTAACGATCACTTTTTGAGTGAACCTTTTGGGGGGGGGGCAAACAGGCCACTTTGGGCTTTGGGGGGGGGCGGCCTCCCTAAATGCCCCCCCCCCCCCCCCCCCCCCTGGATCCGCCAGTGTCTGAGGCTAAGAGGTTACAATTGGCATCACCTGCGATACAAATAGGACAAGATGAGTGAAGAATGATACGCTGAATTTGCAAATCAAAGCGATCAAAATCGGCAGTCACCTGAGCTATGGAATGACCTGGAGGCCTATACAGTGCACACAGGTTAAAGCGACGCCGGCGATGAGTGGTGATTGAGAGCCACAGAGTTTCAAGTTTACAACGGTTTGAGCTACACACCGACTGAAGCCTATTAACACTTAACCCTGATCTAGCAAGAACTGCAACACCCCAAAACCCCTGCCATCTGGACGGTCAGCGCGAGTAACCGAAGGTTGGTTTCACAAGGATAACACTATTCTTTAGAATTGTGTTTCCATTGTGAAATAAGAGAATATCCAGGGAAGTTATCAAATCTTGAGAGCGTTTCTGGTTTGAGCCAAGTTTCAGATAGAACACACTATCACAGTCATAATAGGGCAGATCGTGACGAAGGGACACCATTTTTTATCGCATCTATCGCAATGCCTCGCACTCGTCATTGTATTCTGTGCGGGAGAAGACACAGTTCCACAATGTTGCATTTAAGTCGCCAGAATTGTCAGAAACGATTGTGTCATACATTTGGCAGCGTAAAGTGTTCTCTATAGCTCTCTATACTTAATAATGACGTCATCATCCCACATTAAAAAAAACTTAGTTTGTATAAAGTTAAGTGACTTTTCGAGAGAGAAAAAATCTCCATCGTTTTCATCAGCACTTACTTCATATTTTCGACTACAACCAGCTTGCGGACGTGCTGACCTTTATTTCCTATCTCAGAAACTACTAGCCCGATTCAGTTGAAATTGTGCATGCAGAATAGGGTATGATTGCAAAATGTATTACGCTCAATGCGCACGTGTGCACCCGTGTTATCTCATATTTTAAAGCTGTTGTCTACCTGAGCGCTCCCGCTCGGTCATCGCCCATGAAGGCGTTTTACTGGTGATATCTAGTTGAACGTACCAAGACACATACAGAATGTATGTTCTGTAGCACAGAACATGCCTAGTTTATGGACAAAATTTGCACCTCTGCTGAGGTATGGGGCGGCAAAGAACCCCGACCGAAAATGGGGCCCGAAGGATTGACACCATAACACGAATAAGTCCAGTCCGTTGATTCAATTTGTCAAAATTCTGGCAAAATTATAAGCTTTGTACCTGACGCGTCAGCAGATCGAGGGAGAGAGTCAGTTACACTGTCACGAGCATCGCTAGATAAATTGATGCATGTTTCCTTCTATTTCAGATACATGACCCGGTAACCCGTCAGCTGCGATGGATGACTCGGATGATGCAGAATTGAGGGGCAAGGAAGAATATTACAGGAAATTGAATGAATCCCTTAAGTCAAAGGCGGCATCATTAATCGCACAAGCGGAGAATGCATTAAAGGAACAAACTGAAGCTTGTGGTACATTCGACATACCTCCGGTCAGGCGTGGAAGGCTCCAGGGGCAAGCGAAAGGGGGTACTTTACAAGCGGGCAGTGCTATGGATGCACCTGAACAGTTAGGTGTAGCTGCGCCGGAGACATTCCATCAGCCATATCAAGTGACGCTGCAGCCGAAGATGGAGGCACTTGTACCGGACAATGGCTCAGATTCAGACGAAAGTCTCATAGAAGCATTTGAGAGCTTGGAAACTAACGGTGAGCCATCGAGCCAGAGTGCGTCTTCCATCGTTTCCAAGAATCTGAGCACCGCTGCGCAGGCACGGTTGTATCAAGCAAAGCTGCGAGTGGCGAGGGCGGAAATGTCACGCCTGAAGGCGCAGTACGAGAAACTGCTCAAAGAAAACAGCGCTCTTGGCGATAAATGCAAAGGCTCAGAGAAGGAAAACCATAGAGCTTTAGCGGGAGCTCAAAAACATGCCTATGGTATCAACAGGCTGAAGCAGGCGTTGGATGAAGCGAACAACCAAGTTCAGAAATTCAAAACTGAATGTGCCTCTTGGAAAAAAGATGCTGAAAACAACATCAAGGAAGCCCAAACAGCATCCAAATCCAATTCACAGACAGAAGTAAAGCTGATAAGAGCGAATGAAGAAATCGAGAAACTGAAGCTTGCTCTCGATGCGGAAAAGAGGCGGGCAAAAGAAGAAACTGAAGCCACCAAGGAAAGGGTGGTATCCTTAGAAACCTCTAACAAACAACTTGAAAAGCAGAAACAAGAACTGATTGTTGGATTCAAGAAGCAAATCCAACTGATCGATGTTCTGAAGCGGCAGAAGCTTCATCTGGAAGGTGCAAAGCTGTTGCAAATTTCAGAAGAAGAGTTTCTGAAAGTGGTTGATCTCACTCTTAACGAATGAGCAGAACATCATATTTGCTGATTCATCTATTCGCCTGTTCATCTTTTCTTTGGTTACTTTGCGCATTTATATATTTATGAATCATTCATGTACTTCGTAATAAAAAGCATGATTCAGAGACGTCGCCGACGATCTGCAGTTTTCTCTGGCTCTGGGACCTGCGATGTTTCTGTAGCTGAAGATGCCTTGATTCGGTGTTCGAAAAAGAAGTGAAGATGAGATTCCCTATTGATGGAGTTTATTGCAGCTAGAAGCGTAGAATGAAGAACGTAGAGGGCCAAAGTAGTTAGCAGAGACGCAGACACGCGCGCAGGAGCCGAGGCTCACAATCCACAGTCACGGCGGCGTTCCTATCGCATTAGGCTACTGCGCCCGGGCAGGCCTATCCGATCCACATACACACCGGCGCGCACACCCGCGACGCGCGGCGGAGTCACCCACCGCCGAGAACTGCTCCCGGCGGCTGTCCAAGTCAGACTGCCGTGGCAGTGCCTGGCCACCACCAACACCACTAGGCAAACAGTGCAATCCGATGCAAAATAATTACTGGGCCGAGAATGAATGGTAGAATTTGATATCATAACGATGATTGTAACGGCGTCCCGCGCTCGGGTGGTTCGGCGTGCCACCCGAGATGCGGTGGCTGACCGCGCTACGGGAACGCGCGCTGTCACAGTAAATATATCTGGATTGTGCCGTCGCGGGCCCGGTCTCCGCTGGCCGGCCGAAACAGCGAGGCAACACCAAAATCAAGACGTTAGGAGAGGACACTAGCCTCTCGTCGGTGACAAGGGATATTGTTATTTCCCAGCAATCTACTTCCCCTAGCAATCCAATGATGATGGGCTGGACGGCCTTGTTCGGAACCGGAGAATCCAAAGGTGTGCGAAAGACAGTGTTCTATCCGGAGTTTGTATCTGACTGTAGTTCTGCGCGTGCGTACTGCCATAGAGCGATGGCAAATCCTAATTGGCCGAGGCTTGAGCATGTGTGCGTGCGTGCGTGCGTGCGTGCGCATCACCACATTGTCAAGTGGTGACCTTGATTACATTTTGCCGATCCCCATATTTGCCCCCTGACACCGCATCTGCCTAGAACAATAGGAGAGGGAACAATAGGAGGCAACGATCAAACAACCAGCAGTTATTGACTTGTATGCAGGAGAATCACTGCAATGTCAAGTGGAGGCCTCGATTACATATTACTGATCCCCGCTTTGCCCTCCTGGCACCGCTCTTGTGTATAATGATATTAACGTTAATAACGGAGGAGATTGTGTCATATTACTCTCCGCCGTGACCGTATGTGTGCCAAAAATGGGTTTCTAGTTGTAACAACATCTGAGATATGCGTCCGTTATCCCTCCCCGCTCGTGTAATCGGCATAACCTGCATGTATGGCGATGCAAAATATCAAATTTAGTGTACAACGCAAAACAAATATTGAAAATGTACAGATCACGGGGTCATGCAAACTCAACGAAAAATGTCACTAGGTCACTGGGACAAGATCACAAAGCAATATCTTCATTTTTGACTGAGTGATGGCTCCTAAGTGTAAGAAACTGATGACGTAAATTTTTTTGTATAACTTTTTTTGACTTTTTTTGACAAGATACGAACAAATAATTACCTTTTCTGTATTTCTGAGCCAAAACTGGTCTAGGAACATGCCTTTTTATTTACAATGATTAATTTCTAATTTAGAGGTTTTCTGAAGAACAAAATCGCTGTTCTGGACGTGGTAAATCCGAGGTCATTCACTTGACCTGGAAGGTCACCCGTTGACCTGAAACCTAAAAATCGCATACTGTTATATTCCTCTCATGACGGGCAACATGCTGGTTCTTACCGCATTGCTCTAAGTTGCTTGGTTTGGAAGTTAACAGGGGGCCTGTCAGGCCCCCCCCCCCCCCGTAGGGTGAAGGTGAAAAAAGCTCCCGTAGGGCGAGGGTTAAGCCATGCATTTTTTGTTGCCATTTGGTTAATTCAAATATACCAATTTGGTCTCCGAAAATTGCAGCGTGACTTCGAAGAAATGCCTCAGCGCTGGAGATTGCTTTTTGACTCTGGGTGGGTCCAACCTGGAAGGGGCCCGCCATAAACAAGGCCCCCTGTCATTAAAACGAAGTTACTATGCTGAAATTACCATGTAACAGTGATTTTGTTCCTGTGAAGCGAACCTTATTTTATGATAGCTCGTGTCTCAAAACCACTAAAACGAGCAATAATATTGTGCAAACTTTGTTTTTGTGAAAATGGCACCGAGCTTTCGATTTCTAACGTAATGTTCTGGAAGAAATTGTTCGTCAACAAAAATAAAGTCAACTCACGGTTCCGACCTCACATCACCTATTGACAGCAGTAATATGAGACGCTGAATACGAATATGACATCAGTTTTGCTGCATCGGATCAGGTTTGTGATAGCCAACGCACTAAAATAAGTAAAGTCCGGTGCCTACCGCTACCGGTCAACAACGGACAGGACAGGAACGGACTGAAAAGTTTGTGACTTGCGGTTTTTCCTAAAGTTGAAATGTCGATTGTTGTTATCGTTGTCGAAGTTGAGATCTGGAAACAACGTCATTATCTGGTAACAATGGAAAAGTCAGCTGGCAACAAAGGTTTTGATTCGTTTGTGGCGCTGAGCTCACCTCCTTTGATGAAGCTGATACTGATACTAAACAAACTAAAACAATCTGAGGACTCTTGCACCAAAAAAATATACCTGGGTAAAACTCAATTATACCCAGGGGCCCGGGAACGATTTTAAAGTTAGGGGGGGGGGCGAAACCAAATATTTTGTTTTGGCAATCTTCTCACTTCTAATCTTGGTGCACCTTTTCGTTGTCAAATGTTTCTCATTGGAAAACCGAAAAGACAGTTCGAAAGCTCATCAAAAATAACAGAAATTATTTCTACATTTTTTGGTTCAGGCCAATCTTGAGGTCACCAGAGGTCATCAAAGGTCAGATTTTCCAGTTTTAGGACATCGCTCCAGAGATCCCCAAATATCTCGGGAAATATGATAGCTAGGAACAAACGAGAAAAAAAGCAATCGGAAGCTCTTGAAATATTCAATCATACATGTCATCAAATGTTATCTCAGGTTAATAGTTTGGGCTCCAGAGGTCATCAAATGTCAAACAAAAAATCTCGCAAAACGTTCGCAAATAACTGTTTATCTAATACAGATACGGCAATGATTTTGACGACATCATGTTCGTCTCGTCAAAGCGCTTCGAATCACATTCATTTGACCAGTTTAGGTCAGCTTAGAACTTTGACATCAGGTCAAGGTCAAGTGGCGACCCAAGTAGGTCATGATGCATATTGGGAGACGTGTCTCGATGAGACAGACACATTTATGCCGGTTCCACTTCTTTATCTTCATTCTATCGAGAGTTATTGACACAAAAAGTGTTTGTGACCTCAGCTGACCTCGGCTGACCCTGTAGGAGTCACTGAACAAAAATTGAACCTGGATCATCAATAATAGCCTATGATAACATGATCCAGAAGGAACTGGACTGATATCATGCGTATCCTCGGAATAGGAAACATTTTAATATTTCTCCATTGACTTATAATGGGAGGTCACGAAATTAACCCCACCGGCGACCTTAGGTCACCGATATTCAAAATCTGAGATATTCGTATTGTAGGTACCTATGACCTTATGAAATCCTGTAAGGTTGAAACCGATCGGCCAAAAACTGTGGCTGTGGTACGACCGCAAACCTATTTGGAGGTGTGGTCACGTGACCTGACCTGAGATGACCCGTGTTCAAGAATTGCACACAATGTGGGTAATTGATGCCCGAATAGGTGTGCCAAAAACGGCGGCTGAAACGGCGGTGCTGTGCGCCATGCGCCGTTTTTTAAACGGCGGCGCTGTACGCCGTGTGACGTTTTTGAAACGGTGGCGCTGTGCGCCGTGCGCCGTTTTTGAAACGGCAAAAACGGCGCGCCGACGTTTTTCGCTATCCTCGAAAAATCTTAGGGGGTGTATACACGCCCCGCCCCCGTCACGCCGCGGGTTAACATAAAAATGAAAAATTATGAAAAGGGGGGGGGGGGGTCATGCCAACCCCCGTTTCCTACTATGAACCGTATGCCTTTGTAAACCCGCCTGTCGTCTGATAAAATACTCGTACCTGACGCCTGACATTTTTTTCTTGAAGAAGCTCACCAGTGTGGGCTGCACCGACGGCTTCATCACCGTGTCACGGTAACCTACGACATTTACGATAACTCTTGCTTGCAATTGCCGCCCCGTCGGCAGAGACAGCGAGGACAGCTAGAGGGCCGCACGCCAGTTTGACCACATCCGTAACGATGACGTGGGATAAACTTATAAACAAAATGCAGCAGATGTTTATCGCCGTCAGTGCAGCAGCGGATCCAGAACGGGAGTTGGGGGGGGGGGCAAAATTCCAAAAAGTCTCACATAATTCTGGAAACTCATCGGATTTCGCTTGCTTATGCATTGAGAGCTGATTTAAAGCGAACTTTCCTTAGTAAAAGTTGCTTAGATTTGCTTCTATATCAGGAAATGTATAAATTTTGCGCCAATTTCAGGCGGCTTGGGTGTGGGGGGGGGGGGCAATTGCCTATTTTCCCCAACCGTAGATCAGCCACTGCGTCAGTGCGTCATTTGAACGACGACGCGCCAAGTAGACAACTGCCACCAAATGTACTGCTACCAAAGTTTTCCATGATATCTCATAGAACATGTAATGGAAAAAGGAAAAGGAAGGAAAAGAAAGGTATACGATACTGTTATAAAGGCAAAGCTATAAATAATAATACATATGACATGCTGTAAAAGAAAACGAGAAAAAAATGCAAGTGACATAAGGAGGCTTTCATATTTTATATAACTTTTTGTGAAGAAAATTGAAAGAGCTAATTTTTAGGGAAACTTCTGCTCGCCAAAGTTGGGGAGGGCGCCGCCCCCCTCCCCCCCCCCCCCCCCCCCCCCGGTCCAGATGTTGGGGGGGGGGGGCAAGCGCCCCCGCTGCCCCCCCCCCTGTTCCCGGGCCCCTGATTATACCCACCTTGTAAATCTACTCAGCCGGTTATTTTGTATTGCACCAAACGAAGCAGCCAACTGGGTAAAAAAATAGACTTGGGTAAGTTTATGTAAGCTGTTCAACGCCATATGATTCCGTATCAAAACATAGTACCTTTACTTTGGATTCTGTACTATTATTGACTGGGGTGTAGCAGTATATGGGCATTCCACAGTAATACAACCGGTGGGTGCCGTCGGACCAATTTTAATTTTCTTGAAAAGTTGTGCATTGGGGGTTTCAAGGGCCGGGAATTCATTGGTGGTGACCAAAAAATCCCCCCCCCCAAATATATATATATATATATATATATATATATATATATATATATATATATATATATATATATATATATAAAATACGGCCTTCCGTATTTTCCCAAGTTCACTGTTCACTAATTTTGACGACCAATAACTCCGAGACTAAAAAAGCGATTTTGATTTTTTTTTGGTTTTGATCAGGAGTAGTAGAACATTTTGGCAATCACGGATTTTTTTTTTCACGTGACCTCGTGACCTGCTTTTTGCGCCGTGACCTTGACCTGTTGGAAACTGAAATTAACATTTTCGTCTGATGATGATCTCAGTTCCATTGATGTCCTTTCGTATAAAAAAAAATGAAAAAGTGGGGTTCGACCTATAAAAAAACTACTTTTGAGCCTTGCAATGCTGACAATATGTTTTTTGGGTACGTTACGTTGTATTGGCCTGGCAGGTCATATGGCGACCTGATGTCGGTGTAACAGGCACGAACCGAAAGGTTTCGTCGTCAGAAGTCACTGGACTTTGTTTCGAAAGCGTATGTCAAGTAGATGCGAAGTTATCGACGGACAGGTGCCCGAACAGCGTATTATGTTAGCATTGCAAGACAGGTGACCAACAGGTCAAGGTTACGGCGCAAAAAGTAGGTCACGAGGTCACGTGACAAAACAAAATTCGAAAATTTGTGACTGCCAAATTGTTCATCGACTAATCCTGATCCAAACAATTTGTTGTTTTAATCAAAATCGCTTTTTTACCCCGGAATTATTGGTCGTCAAAATTAGGCCTGCACGGTGCACTTGGGAAAATACGGAAGGCCGTATCTTGGAAAATATTTGTGGGGTATTTTTTTGGTCATCACCAATGAATTCCCCGCCCTTGAAACCCCCCAGTGTATAACTTTTAAAGGAAATTAAAAATGGTCGGACGGCAAGTTTTGAATTTTTTTGGTTGTTTTACTGTGGAATGCCCATATATAGTTGCTTTTAAATCGATACAAACTAGTGCTAACCCGTCCGCTCCGCTGGGCGATTACTGGTGTCAAGTGGTGGTGCAAGCCAGTGACAGGCAATAAGGGATTGATAACCCGTACTACCCGTGACACCTGTCGTACCTATACAAGTTTTTTTACCCGTCATACACCCGAATAACCCGTCAAAACCCTACGGTGCCCGACATACACCCGTAGTACCCGTTGTGCCCCTATGGAACACGTGATAACCCCGTTATAGCCGGCACTCACCCATTATACCCGTGGAACACCTATGGCACCCGTTATACACCCGTTAAACCCGTGAAAACTCCACCCGGCTTAGCGTATATGTTCATTGATGTATGCCGTACCGTATGTCGATGACCTTCGTTTCGCAGTGATTCCGTGGTTGTTTCTCATTGGTTGTCCGTTGTGGCACTGTAGTATCCGTGGTCGGATCTGATTGGCTTTCGACTGGAGTGAAGCGATGTAAAACTCGTATCCGTAACTGTTTTTTACGGTAAAATATTTATTAACACCTCCTTCTATGTTAGTTACAGCACAAACCTTCGCCCAAAACTGCACAACCTAAAACTGTCTGTAACTATCCTATCAAATGCGTCGGAAATGTACGAATTATACACCACTCGGTAGTATCCGTAAACTCGATTGAAAACCTTAAAATCACGTGCATCTCGTGCTTATATCAATGTGGTACTGCAATGTAGAACTTCCGCTTTACTGTGTTAAATTCGTTCCGGAGAGACAGACAGACAGACGCTTATCAAATAGTAATATAGATATTCAAATGCGTTGCACGAAGTTGTGATATACTAATATCTCCAATGAAAATGAATTGTTATCAACTAGATCCGTAACTGAAAACAAATTATACTGTACTGCCGTTTCCATGGCAACGTTATTGCTGAACGCCGTTATTCCGCGTAAAAGTATAGTGACCTTATTACGGCTTTGGAATATGGTGAATTGCGCATATTGCAGTGTATTTCTTTATTTATCATAAGTTAAATTGAAATGTTTTGTTGTAAACCTACAATACACTAGGATATTTAATAAAAGAGAAATATTCGCGTATGCTCTCAAACCGCTACGCTGATTATGTGGCACGCGTTGCACTAGATCCGTAACAGCAGACTTGAAGGATGCCACGGTACTTTGATCACGTGAAGGGTGCGTACTGCGTAGAACCGCTCGCAAAGTTCAACACTGCTCAACTTTGTACTTGCAGACCGTTTGTAAAAACGTTCCAAACAAGGGCGGATCCAGCCGGCCGTTTTGGTGGGGCCAAACCGTTTTAGCGGACCTTATCTACCCCCAATTTCGACTTTTTTCCCGGATTTGGGCCACTTTATTTTGCAACTACATAACTTTTGTTTAGCATTTCGACCTTTTGGGATATCGAAAAAGGAAAGATCGTCAGCTTGCAGTTTGTATGGTTCCGACATTGACTTACTCTGAGCAAAACTATGTAAATTGTCAGCTGTACCCAGGGGCGTCGCCGATAATTTTTGAGGGGGGGTCGGCTGAAATTACGAAAGAAAAGTTACCCATTTTTGATTCGTGTATTTAAGCCTTTGCAGCATTTTTAATGTGGACTTCTATGTTATAGTAGGTACTTGTTATTTGGCGCCGCGAAGCGGCGCGAAATTTGCACGGGTTTGCCTGATAAAACCCAGAAACATAGGCGGTGGGCCTTGTAGAGGATAGGCTAAACATGCTATTCATTCAATTCACCGTTACAACGAACCGAAGACGGTGGCGATGGCTTCGTTATGACGATGGTCACCGATGTGACGCCGCGAAGCGGCGTGAAATTCGAATGTTAGGTCGTGGGAAACGAATTTTTTCTATTGGAACCAGACTCAGGTAATCCCTATTCCTGGTTGTGCATCTCGGTATGATAAATATTTAAATTAAGGTAGTTTTGAATATACATATTCTTCGGATAGTAAATCACGAGGGGCCCCTGGTCGGCCTGAGGAGCTTTTGTTCGGCCTGAGGTGCTCTTTGTTGACATGATGGACCATTTGTCGCCTTGAGGAGCCTCAGTCGGCCTGAGTGGCCCTTGGTATGCCTGAGGGGACTTCGGTCGGCGTGAGGGGCCCTGAGTGGGCCTGAGGGACCTTCGGTTGGTCTGAGTGGCTCTCTCTTGGCCTGAATGGCCCTCGGTATGCCTGAGGGGACCTCGGTCGGCGTAAGGGGGCCCTGAGTGGGCCTGAAGGACCCTCGCTTGGCCTGAGGGGCCCTCGGCCAGCTTGAGGGGTCAGCTTGAGTTGACCTGAGGAACCCTCGATCGGCCTGAGTGGCTCTCGTTCGGTCTGAGGGGACCTCAGTCAGGCACGTAGCCAGGATTTCGTCCAGGGGGGGGGGCGGCGCCTCGAAAGGGCCCCTTCCCGAGCGTTGAAAGGGCCCCTTCCAGAGCGTTGAAAGGGCCCCTTCCCAAGCATTTAAAGGGCCCCCCCCCAAAAAAAAAACGCATGAAAAGACACGTTACAAGGCTGGAAAACGCAGTATGGCAGGTATGGCATGGGCCATAACAACGTTTAGGAGCTGGAGTTAGCAAACTGCCACATCAGCTTTGGAACCAGCGACACGAATTTGGAATCAGCTATACCAACTTGGAATATTTTTTTAAGCTCAAGACCTGAAACTCTTAAACAAATTGCGCCGCGGAGCGACGCGAAAATTTTGAGTATTATGCCCTGGGCTGCTTTCTCATCAATGCGTCGCATTGCGTATGGTGCGGACCTCTAAAATTGCTATATTGTGCGTTTAAAAGTGCGGGGAAAAAGTGCTAAAGTGAACTATGTTGCCCAATAATATAGGAAAGTAGCAACATAACACATACATGCGCCGAGAAACTGACCGATTTGTCTCCTAACCCGCATATAATTTAATTTGTAGTTAAATCGCTCAGGCCTGGCAAGAGACACTGGAGCCGACCGATGGCCCCCTCAGGCCGACTGAGTTCTCCTTCAGGCCGACCAAGGGCCCCTCAAGTCGACCGAGAGCCCATAAGGCCGACAGAAGAACCCCACAGGCACACTAGAGACCATATAGGCCGACCGAGGGCCACTCAGGCCGATTAACCCTCGCCCAACGGGAGCTTTTTTCACCTTCGCACTACGGGGGGTCCTAAAAAAAACCTCCCCTGTTAAGATAGATAGATAGATAGATAGATAGATATTTAGATAGATAGATAGATAGATAGATAGATAGATAGATAGATAGATAGATAGATAGATAGATAGATAGATAGATAGATAGATAGATAGATAGATATATATATATATATATATATATATATATATCGCACATAACTCCGCACACATTTTCTTTTCCGCATTTTCCGAAAGCAGAACGACTTTTCCGCACGTAAATGATCGCTGCGGATCTGGAAGTTTCTGGGGGAGATGGCTTGGGGAGATGGTCCTGGCCTGGTCCCACTACTAGCTCTTCGGTCCAGCAAGTTGGGCACCGCTGGAGCAGCTTGTGCCGATGTCCGCGTCTTCGCGTTCGCGTCGCCTTTTTTTCTGAACTGGGCAGACTAGCTAAACATGTAGCCCGCTTGAAAGTTAATATTTGATGAAGGGAATGGGCCCTGGGGCTAGCAATTGTGTACCGACAAGGAGAGATTGCCAGACACTTAACCCTATTAGTGGCAGGCTCCTGGCTACCCCTATTAGTGGCAGGGGGGCCAGTGTTGGATTTGTAATTTCATGACCTGGTCCCGGAGAGTAAAAATCCATACATAGGTGGAAAGTAAAATTGTATTGTCAGGGAAGTTAAAATTTTCAATTTTGTTTTAATTATTTTACTTGGGAAGTAAAAAATCCTGATTTGTAATAGATATTAAATCCTTGTGAGGAAAATTGAATTATATTTTAACTACAATGTCAGTAAGATCAGGCGAAAAGAGAGCAAATTGCCTGAACAAATATGAAGAGAGCAAAATTATTTGGACCCAAAAAGTCTAGAAAATTGGCCAAATTCCAAGGCTGGGGAGGGCGGATTCCGTCCCCCCCCCCCCCGAAGATCTCGAGATCTACCCGTCCGATTTTCAAAAATCAAACGGAGTTTGATTCCCCTCAACACGATCTACATTTCTAAAAAAAAAATTGATTGGGGGGGGGGCAAAAACTGCAAATATTAGAGGTATTTGTGATCCAACACAGCTGTCATGTTTATGAACCGATTTTAACGCAGCTAATAGGGATCGATAGAGATTGAATTGGGGATTGATATATGACGGTAACTTTTTTAAATGCAAAAATCATATGCGTCTTCAGGTCACTAAATTTGGGGTAAAATAAATGCGTAATAAAACCATTTTTGTTGTTTTTTTATAAATGAAATGGTATGTTATTGTGACATTAGACAAAACAGTTATAAATCTTTTTTACCATAGGCGGTGCCAGGTTAGTGAAAAAGGGAGGTCAAATTGGGAAAAATATTAACCGCAGGCAAGTTGCTACCCAGCACTATAAATAAGTTACTGATCGTAGATAGTTCCTTTTTGAATGTTTTACTTCATCATAGGCGTATCCAGGATCCAAACTGGGGAGGCGCAAGACCTTTTGATAAGTATATTATCCGCTATTATGATACTAACTAGTCAACAGTGACTATTTCACTTACAACTTCAATTAACATTGCTTACCCCCCTGTTTACCCTACTCCCCTATTATCTTATAATTGTTCGTAGACCCTGTGGTGCGTGTTTTTCTTTTCTTTTCTTTTTTAAATAAATGGAATGGTGCGCTATGACCGCCTCTGCCCTGAAACCGCCTCTGTCTTGCAATATTTATTATAGTTCACTAAAATCAACTAATTTTCACTTGTTTCAATCAACGTAAACCTATGTAACTCCTTTATACTTCAGGCAGTTAGGAAAAAGCCGTGAAGCATCTCCGTATTATCGCCAAATGTCACACAAAAATAATCCAAAAATCGGGCCCTGGAAGCGCCTCTGTTAAGGTTAGGAACTCAAAAATTTGCCTCCATGTGTGGAATTCAATTTTAGGAAAAGTCAAAAAATTGCATGGGTATGCTCTCAGCCGTTCGGGAGATATCTGCGAAAAACATGAGGGGTGGGGGCGGAATCCGCCCTCCCTGCCACTAATAGGGTTAATGAATTCATTTTCCCATTTTCCAAAGTTGTACAAGGAATTGCGTATTGTGTCATGCCGCGAAGCGGCGCGAAATTGTCAAGTTAACTGTGGATAGCTGGATTTTGACTGCTGCAAAGGCAATTTTTACGACTGTACGTCCGACCGTTTGGGGGGGGGGGGACAAACATAGTATCGGGACCTTTGGGCATGGCCCCTTTGGCCCCCTGGCTCCGCCCCTGGTTCCAAAGATTGTCGCGCTTGCGTCATGACAAAATACCGGTGCCCACCGCCACCGGACAGGGACGGAAAATGCGGTGCGTGATGTTTATTTTGTAGGCGAGCCTCAAACTTACCGTATGAGGCTCGCCGCTTGAACTTTGTCCTGTCCGTTGTTGACCGGTGGCGGTGGGCACCGGCCTTAAACGAAATAGTTCACCTTCAACATTAGTTCTAAACGGAGATAGCAGTTTTGTAGCCCGTGTTGGGAACCCCCTATCTGCAAGTTTCTTGAATGAATAGACTCTCCAGCCGAATATATTTGAGTTTTTGGCGAAGGAATGCGGTGCTGGCGAAAGAATGTTGTACTGGTTCTAGCCCAGGCAGAGGCTATACCATCAGCCAATCAGCTTGCAGCTGGTGCTAGTAAGCGAATCGCCGGCCGCCGGTTGGCACATCTCCAATGCGAGTCTATCTTTACGCGACTACTTTCGAATCTGATTGGCTGAACCATTGTTTACATTCGCGTGACGTCAGGACTCTGACTCAGAGAGTATGCATATAGTTTTGATAAACAATACAAATTTACGGCCTTCTGTCCTGAATCGGCGCGATATAAGGTCATTTTTGACAATAGCAAAAGAAATTGTATTAAACAATGTAATCAAATCGTGTTGGGTAAAACATTTCCAAGGTGAACTATTTCCTTTAAGAAGTCATAAGAAGGTATAAATGGCATTCATAAATCATAGCATATGCATTATTGATTACGGCACGCTCGTCCTTCCGTGGTAAATGGGAAAAATCTGAATATGAGCGGCCCGACCCGACCCGTGGCGACGCTTTTGAGAAGCTCATATCTCTGCAAGCTCATAGCTCGTCCAATTGGCAAGCGGGCTTCTTTGCTGAGCAGTCCCGTTCAATCTACCCTGTTTGAGACCAGTGCCGACTCATGTGGGTGACTACCACTGTGTGTGGCGCGTGCCGCGTGAGGGGGGTTGAAAAGTGTTTTCTCGCAAAAACTTCGCAACGGCTGGGCAGATCATGTGCAAATTTGGTGTGTGATTAGGGACCCCAGCCGTCACTTTCCCACAAGTCAGGGGTGGGGTTACTCTGCACGTGCGCACGTGCACACCCCTATTCTATATCTCAGGAACGGCTGAGCTGATTGTGTTAAAATTTGGTGTGTGGTATGGTTATTGATTCAACTTTTTTGGAACGATTCAATCAGGAATCATTTTGGAATCTGAATGATTCAATCACCGTTCGATTCACGGATACAATTTTGAGAATTGATCCTTTCCGATTCAAAGAATCAAAACAAATATTTAAATCGATTCACGTGTGATTCAACATTTAAATATGTGGTGAATTTGTCAAATAAAAAAAAAGGAAACACATATATGATCATTAAAACATTGCTACAGCAATACTATTTTAGTATAAATGAATGTAGCCACTGAATGTATGTGGACGGGACTGATGTATATATGACTATGATGTATGGGACTGTATGTATTTGCACAATTTACCAGTGTACTTGAATCGTTAAGAATCGTTAAATCTTTTGATTCAGTCAGCTTTGATTTGATGCGGGTTTTGATTCAATCACGATTCATGAATCAAAAGGTCTGGTGGTGAATCAATTATTGTTTGATTCAAGGAATTTTGATTGAACGATTCCAATCGATTCAATCAGTGTTGAATCAATAACCAGTCTGCTCTGGTGACCTCAATATTGACCTGAGAAAAAAAAATGAACGAAATACTTTCGAAAGAGGTATCTGGAGCTATCTAACGTCGTTTTCCGCTTGTCGCTACGTTGCGTGATTTTCGAGATCATAGCCGAGGGCCGAAATAGATTCGAGGGCCGAAATCCCCCCTCCCCTCCAGGGTGTGTAATTATCAGAGGCCCTCCAAGGCGCGATATAGAATTACTCACCTTCCGTAGTCAACAAAGGAAAAATAATTCCTTTTATTTGGTAGCAACGACATTGTTCAAAATATACGCAGCAAAGACATTACTGAACTTTTATAGATTTCGGCAAGGTCGTATAACGCTTTTTAGAGAGGTAGAGTCATCAGGGATTTTAGCGCCCAATAGCTCTACATTAGCGTAACGTCACTGGTGCTCTGGTCCGACTCGGCTGTCGCCTCACGCGGCTCGGTGCGGCGCGAATATTTCGAACGGGATACGGATAGTTGCGCCTAAGGTACGATCCTATTTAAGATTACGTTTACCGCGGATAATTATCCCTCCCTTAATTCATGCTGAGGGGAGACGCCATACGCTGCCCAGTGCCCCGGTCCGGCTGAGAGGGGGGGGGGGGAGACGACCATACGCTGCCCCGGTCTAGCTGAGGGGAGAGACGGCCATACGCTGCACCGGTCTGACTGAGATGTAACGGAAGTTGGCCCACATTCAGCCCAGATTCAGCCCGGCCCAGATTCGTGCTACCATATCTGAAGGAAAACTTTACCAGCCAAAATTGATTAAATATCCATCAAAAACGTTAAAAAGGGGTATCATTCCAAAGCCCTCATCGCAACGAACACAACCATGCCCTTGTACTTTCCCTATCTTGCCCACAAAAGGTCCCAGACCCGTCCGAAAATGCAGTCACTCAAACTCACTGAGTTAGCGGGACGCGGCGATTCCAACTAAACTCGGGGAAATAATAGAAGATCACATGCCGGAACCGAAAATCATAGTCCTTATTCGTGACATTTTCAAATTTGACCTTCAGGGCCACTCAAGCTGGCAAAATTACCCCTTCTCCCATGTTAACACGCAGTCACTAAAACAATAATAAGTAACAGAAGGACGCACCAATTAGCTCAAGACTCCGCATACTCGTGTAGAAATGTCTTCCGCAAATTTCCAGAAAGTGGCAATGTGTGACACTCAAAGGTACAGCCTCCAGAGGCCGTCAAGCTTTCCAGTTATTTTCAATATATGTATTCGCTGAGTTGGCGGGACGCGGCGATTTCAACCGAACTCAAGGAAATAATAGAACAGTACATGCCGGATCCGAAAGTCCCTATTCGTGACATTTTCAAATTTGACCTTCAGGGCCACTCAAGCTTGCAAAATTACCCCTTCTCCCATGTTAACATGCAGTCACTCAAACAATAATAACTAACAGAAGGACGCACCAATTAGCTCAAGACTCCGCATACTCGTGTAGAAATGTCTTCCGCAAATTTCCAGAAAGTGGTAATGTGTGACACTCAAAGGTACAGCCTCCAGAGGCCGTCAAGCTTTCCAGTTCTTTTCAATATATATATATATATATATATATATATATATATATATATATATATATATATATATATATATATATATATATATATATATATATATATATATATATATATATATATATATATATATATATATATATATATATATATATATATATTCGCTGAGTTGGCGGGACGCGGCGATTTCAACCAAACTCAAGGACATAATAGAACAGCACATGCCGGATCCGAAAATCATAGTTTCCTTGAGTTTGGTTGAAATCACCGCGTCCCGCCAACTCAGCGAATATATATATATATATATATATATATATATATATATTGAAAAGAACTGGAAAGTTTGACGGCCTCTGGAGGCTGTACCTTTGAGTGTCACACATTGCCACTTCCTGGAAATTTGCGGAAGACATTTCTACACGAGTATGCGGAGTCTTGAGCTAATTGGTGCGTCCTTCTGTTACTTAGTATTGTTTGAGTGACTGCATGTTAACATGGGAGAAGGGGTAATTTTGCAAGCTTGAGTGGCGCTGAAGGTCAAATTTGAAAATGTCACGAATAGGGACTATGATTTTCGGATCCGGCATGTGCTGTTCTATTATGTCCTTGAGTTTGGTTGAAATCGCCGCGTCCCGCCAACTCAGCGAATATATATATATATATATATATATATATATATATATATATATATATATATATATATATATATATATATATATATATATATATATATATGTTGAAAAGAACTGGAAAGCTTGACGGCCTCTGGAGGCTGTACCTTTGAGTGTCACACATTGCCACCTTCTGGAAATTTGCGGAAGACATTTCTACACGAGTATGCGGAGTCTTGAGCTAATTGGTGCGTCCTTTTGATACTTATTATTGTTTGAGTGACTGCATGTTAACATGGGAGAAGGGGTAATTTTGCAAGCTTGAGTGGCCCTGAAGGTCAAATTTGAAAATGTCACGAATAGGGACTATGATTTTCGGATCCGGCATGTGCTGTTCTATAATGTCCTTGAGTTTGGTTGAAATCGCCGCGTCCCGCCCACTCAGCGAATATATATATATATATATATATATATATATATATATATATATATATATATATATATATATATATATATATATATATATATATATATATATATATATATATATATATATATATATATATATATATATATATATATATATATATATATATATATATATATATATATATATATATATATATATATATATATATATATATATATATATATATATATATATATATATATATATATATATATATATATATATATATATATATATATATATATATATATATATATATATATATATATATATATATATATATATCTATCTATCTATCTATCTATCTATCTATCTATCTATCTATCTATATATATATATATATATATATATATATATATATATATATATATATATATATATATATATATATATATATATATATATATATATATATATATATATATATATATATATATATATATATATATATATATATATATATATATATATATATATATATATATATATATATATATATATATATATATATATATATATATATATATATATATATATATATATATATATATATATATATATATATATATATATATATATATATATATATATATATATATATATATATATATATATATATATATATATATATATATATATATATATATATATATATATATATATATATATATATATATATATATAAATATAAATATATATATATATATATATATATATATATATATATATATATATATATATAGATAGATAGACAGACAGACAGACAGACAGACAGACAGACAGACAGACAGACAGACAGACAGACAGACAGACAGACAGACAGACAGACAGACAGACAGACAGACAGACAGACAGACAGACAGACAGACAGACAGACAGACAGACAGACAGACAGACAGACAGACAGACAGACAGACAGACAGACAGACAGACAGACAGACAGACAGACAGACAGACAGACAGACAGACAGACAGACAGACAGACAGACAGACAGACAGACAGACAGACAGACAGACAGACAGACAGACAGACAGACAGACAGACAGACAGACAGACAGACAGACAGACAGACAGACAGACAGACAGACAGACAGACAGACAGACAGACAGACAGACAGACAGACAGACAGACAGACAGACAGACAGACAGACAGACAGACAGACAGACAGACAGACAGACAGACAGACAGACAGACAGACAGACAGACAGACAGACAGACAGACAGACAGACAGACAGACAGACAGACAGACAGACAGACAGACAGACAGACAGACAGACAGACAGACAGACAGACAGACAGACAGACAGACAGACAGACAGACAGACAGACAGACAGACAGACAGACAGACAGACAGACAGACAGACAGACAGACAGACAGACAGACAGACAGACAGACAGACAGACAGACAGACAGACAGACAGACAGACAGACAGACAGACAGACAGACAGACAGACAGACAGACAGACAGACAGACAGACAGACAGACAGACAGACAGACAGACAGACAGACAGACAGACAGACAGACAGACAGACAGACAGACAGACAGACAGACAGACAGACAGACAGACAGACAGACAGACAGACAGACAGACAGACAGACAGACAGACAGACAGACAGACAGACAGACAGACAGACAGACAGACAGACAGACAGACAGACAGACAGACAGACAGACAGACAGACAGACAGACAGACAGACAGACAGACAGACAGACAGACAGACAGACAGACAGACAGACAGACAGACAGACAGACAGACAGACAGACAGACAGACAGACAGACAGACAGACAGACAGACAGACAGACAGACAGACAGACAGACAGACAGACAGACAGACAGACAGACAGACAGACAGACAGACAGACAGACAGACAGACAGACAGACAGACAGACAGACAGACAGACAGACAGACAGACAGACAGACAGACAGACAGACAGACAGACAGACAGACAGACAGACAGACAGACAGACAGACAGACAGACAGACAGACAGACAGACAGACAGACAGACAGACAGACAGACAGACAGACAGACAGACAGACAGACAGACAGACAGACAGACAGACAGACAGACAGACAGACAGACAGACAGACAGACAGACAGACAGACAGACAGACAGACAGACAGACAGACAGACAGACAGACAGACAGACAGACAGACAGACAGACAGACAGACAGACAGACAGACAGACAGACAGACAGACAGACAGACAGACAGACAGACAGACAGACAGACAGACAGACAGACAGACAGACAGACAGACAGACAGACAGACAGACAGACAGACAGACAGACAGACAGACAGACAGACAGACAGACAGACAGACAGACAGACAGACAGACAGACAGACAGACAGACAGACAGACAGACAGACAGACAGACAGACAGACAGACAGACAGACAGACAGACAGACAGACAGACAGACAGACAGACAGACAGACAGACAGACAGACAGACAGACAGACAGACAGACAGACAGACAGACAGACAGACAGACAGACAGACAGACAGACAGACAGACAGACAGACAGACAGACAGACAGACAGACAGACAGACAGACAGACAGACAGACAGACAGACAGACAGACAGACAGACAGACAGACAGACAGACAGACAGACAGACAGACAGACAGACAGACAGACAGACAGACAGACAGACAGACAGACAGACAGACAGACAGACAGACAGACAGACAGACAGACAGACAGACAGACAGACAGACAGACAGACAGACAGACAGACAGACAGACAGACAGACAGACAGACAGACAGACAGACAGACAGACAGACAGACAGACAGACAGACAGACAGACAGACAGACAGACAGACAGACAGACAGACAGACAGACAGACAGACAGACAGACAGACAGACAGACAGACAGACAGACAGACAGACAGACAGACAGACAGACAGACAGACAGACAGACAGACAGACAGACAGACAGACAGACAGACAGACAGACAGACAGACAGACAGACAGACAGACAGACAGACAGACAGACAGACAGACAGACAGACAGACAGACAGACAGACAGACAGACAGACAGACAGACAGACAGACAGACAGACAGACAGACAGACAGACAGACAGACAGACAGACAGACAGACAGACAGACAGACAGACAGACAGACAGACAGACAGACAGACAGACAGACAGACAGACAGACAGACAGACAGACAGACAGACAGACAGACAGACAGACAGACAGACAGACAGACAGACAGACAGACAGACAGACAGACAGACAGACAGACAGACAGACAGACAGACAGACAGACAGACAGACAGACAGACAGACAGACAGACAGACAGACAGACAGACAGACAGACAGACAGACAGACAGACAGACAGACAGACAGACAGACAGACAGACAGACAGACAGACAGACAGACAGACAGACAGACAGACAGACAGACAGACAGACAGACAGACAGACAGACAGACAGACAGACAGACAGACAGACAGACAGACAGACAGACAGACAGACAGACAGACAGACAGACAGACAGACAGACAGACAGACAGACAGACAGACAGACAGACAGACAGACAGACAGACAGACAGACAGACAGACAGACAGACAGACAGACAGACAGACAGACAGACAGACAGACAGACAGACAGACAGACAGACAGACAGACAGACAGACAGACAGACAGACAGACAGACAGACAGACAGACAGACAGACAGACAGACAGACAGACAGACAGACAGACAGACAGACAGACAGACAGACAGACAGACAGACAGACAGACAGACAGACAGACAGACAGACAGACAGACAGACAGACAGACAGACAGACAGACAGACAGACAGACAGACAGACAGACAGACAGACAGACAGACAGACAGACAGACAGACAGACAGACAGACAGACAGACAGACAGACAGACAGACAGACAGACAGACAGACAGACAGACAGACAGACAGACAGACAGACAGACAGACAGACAGACAGACAGACAGACAGACAGACAGACAGACAGACAGACAGACAGACAGACAGACAGACAGACAGACAGACAGACAGACAGACAGACAGACAGACAGACAGACAGACAGACAGACAGACAGACAGACAGACAGACAGACAGACAGACAGACAGACAGACAGACAGACAGACAGACAGACAGACAGACAGACAGACAGACAGACAGACAGACAGACAGACAGACAGACAGACAGACAGACAGACAGACAGACAGACAGACAGACAGACAGACAGACAGACAGACAGACAGACAGACAGACAGACAGACAGACAGACAGACAGACAGACAGACAGACAGACAGACAGACAGACAGACAGACAGACAGACAGACAGACAGACAGACAGACAGACAGACAGACAGACAGACAGACAGACAGACAGACAGACAGACAGACAGACAGACAGACAGACAGACAGACAGACAGACAGACAGACAGACAGACAGACAGACAGACAGACAGACAGACAGACAGACAGACAGACAGACAGACAGACAGACAGACAGACAGACAGACAGACAGACAGACAGACAGACAGACAGACAGACAGACAGACAGACAGACAGACAGACAGACAGACAGACAGACAGACAGACAGACAGACAGACAGACAGACAGACAGACAGACAGACAGACAGACAGACAGACAGACAGACAGACAGACAGACAGACAGACAGACAGACAGACAGACAGACAGACAGACAGACAGACAGACAGACAGACAGACAGACAGACAGACAGACAGACAGACAGACAGACAGACAGACAGACAGACAGACAGACAGACAGACAGACAGACAGACAGACAGACAGACAGACAGACAGACAGACAGACAGACAGACAGACAGACAGACAGACAGACAGACAGACAGACAGACAGACAGACAGACAGACAGACAGACAGACAGACAGACAGACAGACAGACAGACAGACAGACAGACAGACAGACAGACAGACAGACAGACAGACAGACAGACAGACAGACAGACAGACAGACAGACAGACAGACAGACAGACAGACAGACAGACAGACAGACAGACAGACAGACAGACAGACAGACAGACAGACAGACAGACAGACAGACAGACAGACAGACAGACAGACAGACAGACAGACAGACAGACAGACAGACAGACAGACAGACAGACAGACAGACAGACAGACAGACAGACAGACAGACAGACAGACAGACAGACAGACAGACAGACAGACAGACAGACAGACAGACAGACAGACAGACAGACAGACAGACAGACAGACAGACAGACAGACAGACAGACAGATAGACAGATAGACAGATAGACAGATAGACAGATAGACAGATAGACAGATAGACAGATAGACAGATAGACAGATAGACAGATAGACAGATAGACAGATAGACAGATAGACAGATAGACAGATAGACAGATAGACAGATAGACAGATAGACAGATAGACAGATAGACAGATAGACAGATAGACAGATAGACAGATAGACAGATAGACAGATAGACAGATAGACAGATAGACAGATAGACAGATAGACAGATAGACAGATAGACAGATAGACAGATAGACAGATAGACAGATAGACAGATAGACAGATAGACAGATAGACAGATAGACAGATAGACAGATAGACAGATAGACAGATAGACAGATAGACAGATAGACAGATAGACAGATAGACAGATAGACAGATAGACAGATAGACAGATAGACAGATAGACAGATAGACAGATAGACAGATAGACAGATAGACAGATAGACAGATAGACAGATAGACAGATAGACAGATAGACAGATAGACAGATAGACAGATAGACAGATAGACAGATAGACAGATAGACAGATAGACAGATAGACAGATAGACAGATAGACAGATAGACAGATAGACAGATAGACAGATAGACAGATAGACAGATAGACAGATAGACAGATAGACAGATAGACAGATAGACAGATAGACAGATAGACAGATAGACAGATAGACAGATAGACAGATAGACAGATAGACAGATAGACAGATAGACAGATAGACAGATAGACAGATAGACAGATAGACAGATAGACAGATAGACAGATAGACAGATAGACAGATAGACAGATAGACAGATAGACAGATAGACAGATAGACAGATAGACAGATAGACAGATAGACAGATAGACAGATAGACAGATAGACAGATAGACAGATAGACAGATAGACAGATAGACAGATAGACAGATAGACAGATAGACAGATAGACAGATAGACAGATAGACAGATAGACAGATAGACAGATAGACAGATAGACAGATAGACAGATAGACAGATAGACAGATAGACAGATAGACAGATAGACAGATAGACAGATAGACAGATAGACAGATAGACAGATAGACAGATAGACAGATAGACAGATAGACAGATAGACAGATAGACAGATAGACAGATAGACAGATAGACAGATAGACAGATAGACAGATAGACAGATAGACAGATAGACAGATAGACAGATAGACAGATAGACAGATAGACAGATAGACAGATAGACAGATAGACAGATAGACAGATAGACAGATAGACAGATAGACAGATAGACAGATAGACAGATAGACAGATAGACAGATAGACAGATAGACAGATAGACAGATAGACAGATAGACAGATAGACAGATAGACAGATAGACAGATAGACAGATAGACAGATAGACAGATAGACAGATAGACAGATAGACAGATAGACAGATAGACAGATAGACAGATAGACAGATAGACAGATAGACAGATAGACAGATAGACAGATAGACAGATAGACAGATAGACAGATAGACAGATAGACAGATAGACAGATAGACAGATAGACAGATAGACAGATAGACAGATAGACAGATAGACAGATAGACAGATAGACAGATAGACAGATAGACAGATAGACAGATAGACAGATAGACAGATAGACAGATAGACAGATAGACAGATAGACAGATAGACAGATAGACAGATAGACAGATAGACAGATAGACAGATAGACAGATAGACAGATAGACAGATAGACAGATAGACAGATAGACAGATAGACAGATAGACAGATAGACAGATAGACAGATAGACAGATAGACAGATAGACAGATAGACAGATAGACAGATAGACAGATAGACAGATAGACAGATAGACAGATAGACAGATAGACAGATAGACAGATAGACAGATAGACAGATAGACAGATAGACAGATAGACAGATAGACAGATAGACAGATAGACAGATAGACAGATAGACAGATAGACAGATAGACAGATAGACAGATAGACAGATAGACAGATAGACAGATAGACAGATAGACAGATAGACAGATAGACAGATAGACAGATAGACAGATAGACAGATAGACAGATAGACAGATAGACAGATAGACAGATAGACAGATAGACAGATAGACAGATAGACAGATAGACAGATAGACAGATAGACAGATAGACAGATAGACAGATAGACAGATAGACAGATAGACAGATAGACAGATAGACAGATAGACAGATAGACAGATAGACAGATAGACAGATAGACAGATAGACAGATAGACAGATAGACAGATAGACAGATAGACAGATAGACAGATAGACAGATAGACAGATAGACAGATAGACAGATAGACAGATAGACAGATAGACAGATAGACAGATAGACAGATAGACAGATAGACAGATAGACAGATAGACAGATAGACAGATAGACAGATAGACAGATAGACAGATAGACAGATAGACAGATAGACAGATAGACAGATAGACAGATAGACAGATAGACAGATAGACAGATAGACAGATAGACAGATAGACAGATAGACAGATAGACAGATAGACAGATAGACAGATAGACAGATAGACAGATAGACAGATAGACAGATAGACAGATAGACAGATAGACAGATAGACAGATAGACAGATAGACAGATAGACAGATAGACAGATAGACAGATAGACAGATAGACAGATAGACAGATAGACAGATAGACAGATAGACAGATAGACAGATAGACAGATAGACAGATAGACAGATAGACAGATAGACAGATAGACAGATAGACAGATAGACAGATAGACAGATAGACAGATAGACAGATAGACAGATAGACAGATAGACAGATAGACAGATAGACAGATAGACAGATAGACAGATAGGACAG
>JAXIVJ010008022.1:37500-57593 GCA_036785665.1 Chirona hameri | reverse complement strand
CCTTTCATCTCTCTCCTCTCTCATCTGTCTCCTCTCGCAACTCTCTCCGTCTCTCATCTCTCTCCCTCTCTCATATATCTCCCTCTCTCCCTCTCTCCCTCTATCATCTCTCTCCCACTCTCATCTCTCTCCCTCTCTCATCTCTCTCCCTCTCTCATTTCTCTCCCTCTCTCATCTCCCTCCCTCTCTCATTTCTCTCATATCTCTCCCCTCTCATTTCTCTCCCTCTCTCTCATCTCTATCCCTCTCTCATCTCTCTCCCTCTCTCATCTCTCTCCCTCTCTCATCTCTCTCCCTCTCTTATCTCTCTCCCTCTCTCATCTCTCTCCCTCTCTCACATATCTCCCTCTCTCATCTTTCTCCCTCTCTCATCTGTCTCCCTCTCTGATCTCTCTCACTCTCTCATCCCTCTCCGTCTCTCATCTCTCTTCCTTTCTCATATCTCCCCTCTCTCTTTCTCTCCCTCCGACCGACACGTTAGTTGCGGTTGTCTGACACTCCAAGGCACGGACCGTCGACTTCGCCATTGTAGGCGCCAGTGATACCTACTATCTCGAAACCAGGTCAACCCAATCAAAGGCCGATTTCACAAAGGAAAACAAAATAAGTAATTACAAATAACGTATTTGTAATTACAAAGTAGTGTTACATTCAGGGCAGTAAATATCATGTTACAACTTAGACAAACTCATTTAACAAATATTTGAAATGTTTGTAATTAGGTACACATTGTCTTTTTGTCAAAGGTTGACAGAAGTGAGAAAAAATGCTTGTAATTACAAACATGTAATTCCAGTGGGTCAGAGGTTCTGAATTTCAGAAAGAGATTGATAGGTTGAGGTTGTTTTGCTATCGAGGTTGTTGTATTAGTGAGGTTGTTTTGTTGCCGAGGTTGTTAGGGTAATGCTTTAGGTTTTTGAACAGAAGATCAAGATGGAAAAATAGAATCCTTCTCTTTAGGAACATCCCTGAGCCACGGCAGGCTCGTACACACATCATATAATCTAAAAACTAAACAGTTTACACTTTACAGTCTCGCCAACTTTTCCTCCTTCATAAAACGGAGAACGGCTAGCTCCTTCTCCTGTTCCATTTGTCATGTAGGTCTTCTTGTATCTTGCACCCAGGGTAAGTTTAGTTTGCATCTCTTTCTCAATTCAGCAACGCAACTAAATAACCTCATTCAATTAGCCCCGACACCCGATGAATGGACAAATTTGGGGGACAAATCCTGCTTACGAAGCGGAACTTTTACCGTCAGGGTTTGCGTTCTGCTAAAATTGTAATCAAAATAAAATTATTAGTAGGGTAAGGTGGGGGAATTAGATGCTTTTTGCTGAAAATATCGTTTCCCATTTGACGGAGGCGGAGAGTGATAGCATTTTCACATAGTTTGGAGATTTGACTTATATTCTGCATCGCCTAATTCTACCCTCTTCATTTAACAAGTTTGTAGGCGACGATTTCCAAAAGGCCTGCGAAAGGGTCGTCTTGCCCCAGCCCCGGGGCAAGACGCCCCGGACCACGGGGCAAAACGCCCCATCCCCTCGAAATCAGCTCTTATGGAGAGTAGGCGAAAACCAAAAATAGCGTTCGATAGCTCGTCGGAATTCATGTCGAAACTATTTCGTCATTTTTTTGCTCAGATCAATACTTGATCAACAGAGGTCATCAAAAGTCAACCATGGGAACTCCTGGAACCTGTCTTAGTTTTCCCTAAATATCTCTGGAACTATGATAGCTGGGAGCAAACGGGAAACAAACAATCAAAAGCTCTTTAAATTTGCACTCGCTGGGCGTATGTCCGGTTTTTAGATCAGGGCAACAGTTTAGGTACAGGAGGTCACCAACAGTTACGCACGTCTTCCGTACGTCTTGCCCCAAGACGAAACCCCCAGTTTTACCCCCATTGCGTGCTTTCGATGAAAAGTGAGCCAAACCCAAAAACGTGCATGAACCCAGAAATGAGCAATACACTTTTCCCTACATCAGAGTATTACCTTTCAGTTGGATTGAATTATCTGGAAGAAAAGTGTTGGGAGAAAGAATGCTCCTGTTCCATTATAGTACTGACATGACAAAAAAGGCTCCAAACACAGACTTTTACTTATATATCTCTGGAAAGCGCAGCAGAAATTATGTCGCCTTGTATGAGTTCACTGACCATATGTTGCTTGTTTTGTAGAGCATAACAGTTTTCACACTAACAATTTAGATTACGAGAACTTTGGGAGGGGAGTTTTACCCAGACGCCCCACCACACCATACCACGGCACTTTGCCACACCTTACACTATAACTAATTTTACTTTGAACAAAACATAAACCACAATTAAAATACTTGCTAAACAAAAATGTTACCAATCAACAAATGTGTCATTGGCATAAGGTAATACAAAAGTTCTTGATTACAAACTATTCAAACATTACACATTACAACAAAAAAATTGCTCACAATCTTCTTTACAATTTTTAATTCAGGGGTGGCGAATGTATGAAATAGCTTGTTGCGCGGTTTGCAATATTTGCAGTAGTTTGTCATTACAAACATTTGTAATTGTTAGCTGCTTTGTGAAATCGACCTCAAATCAGTCATTCCCGTTATTCCTTCAGTCCTAACAACCACAGGAAGAGGCATACACATTCCACATGCGTAATTTATTCTGTCCTACCGGAAACCAGATCGCTCGCTTACTCACGGGGTCAGCGGGCGGCCCCGCCGTCACCGGGTCACTGACCAAAAGCGATCCCATGTTGGATAGTGATGTCCTAACTGGGTGACTGGGTCGGCGTAGCGGAGCTTGAGCATGAGAGCTTCACTAATAAAATACACATGAGCTACACATGAGCTTCACTAATAAAATATATTTTCGAAATCTCTATACACATGATTTGTACAAGCTGGATTTTCGCTCTTCAAATTGCATAATTCGATTTCATAGCCGAGTCGGGAAGTCTATGGAGCTTTGGTTTATAGCCGAGCCGTGGTTCAATTGGGGTTCTTGGCGTACAACTTGACGCACAACTGACAAGCTAAATCAGAACAAAGAGGGCCGGTTTCCACGAGCATATGACACGCCGTTGGGAAAATACGAAACCTAATGGCTATGGATATATCAAAACTTTGAGTTTTTCTAAAACATTTTGTTCATGTGTTGTAATAATTAAAGACGTAGGACTCGCGTCAGGTATATAGCCTTGGGAACAGGGGATATATTATTGCAATGGGACGTTGGTCAAGTTAGCACCATTAAATATCACACTGACAGTGTGATATTTTTGGGAGTTTTGATTTGCCCTAAATGTAGTGTATGGGGCTTCCTTAACCTGTGACTTACTGCCCCCCCCCCCCCCCCAGTAAGTTTTGCCCTCCCCTCCTGTTATTTTGCAATAACTCCTAAACGATTACAGGTATCGTCACCAAACTTGCACTACCTTCTCTCACATCAATTCTACATATGTTGGCATAAGTACAAATATGAGGTTAGGATAGGTCAACCGGGAATGACGTCAGAGTGACGTCATGTTCTGCGGTTTTTGTTGCAAAATAATGGTTTGCGGAAAACGCTGTCAAAGGTACGATGTTTGAGATAAACTCTATTGTCTTAAATCAAATTACTAATAATAGATCAGGTATTGAAACTGCTATCTCGGAATTTTGTGATTTTTTATTCAAAATTTTGAGAAATCCAAATACATTTTTTTTAAACAAAATGTTCAAGAACAAATCAGAATTTTTGAGAGAAAAAAACTGGAATATATGTGATTGAGACGTGTGCGGTGAATATGTGTTCCAAATTTGAAGTCGATATCTTCAAAAATGACTGAGTTATGATCTTTAAATGACAAAAATCGACCACCTCTCACAGCATTACTATGCATACAAAACGTATTTCCATTTTTCTTTTTTCATCTATTTATATGGAACAAACAATGTTCTAAGGTCATTTTTCGCGTTCTAGACGAAAAACAAACCCATAAACATGTGTCACAACGCCTAATGACAGTAATCTTCAGTTTGACCTCTTGACCTCAGATGACCTTGACCTGACCCAAGGTCATAAACAGCTTAGAAAGGTACTTAGAAGTGTCAGACACACGAATCATACCGATTTATCGATAGCTTATGCGTTTAATATCGCAATTTTGCGCGACAATTCCATCCATCGAGACCTTTTGACACGGTCAAACATTTTGTACTTGACCTGACCTGTGGCGTCATCGGTGACTCCGAGGTCAACAATATTATGTTTCCCCCGATAAATTTCCCAGGGCTATGGAATGCCATTTGAATGTTTACATTCGGTACAGTAGTTCCGGAGATCCGAGGGGGGGGGGGGCAAAAAATAGCCCCCCCCCCCCCAGTAGGTCACGTTATAAAATATACCCCAGTAACTCGCGGGTTAATGCGCTGATTTCGAAAATGCACCTCTATGTGGTAGTATTTTCTGTTGTTTTCGAGTTACACGCCTTGTAACATTCCAGTAGCATATTGGCGAGGAGTCTCGATTTGCCCCAAAATTTATATACTGGGTCTTCTTGATGCACTGATGCCCAAAATGAACTTCTCTCGAGGGTGGTATTCTTCGTCGTTTTCGAGTTACGCGCCTTGTAACGTATCAGCAGCATATTTTGGGATGTCTTGATACAACGCGTGTAACTCAAAAGCAACGTAAAATACTACCCAAGTGAGGTACATTTTCGGAATTAGCGCATCAAGGATTTGGGGGCAACCAATTTGGGGCAAATTGAGACACCCCGCGATATGCCGTCGGAATATAACAGAGCGTGTAACTCCAACACAACGAAAAATACTGTCCCATAATGGTACATTTCGGAATCACCACATCAAGGAGGCGATCAGGGGCTTCAAGGCGGGGGGAGGAGGGGGGTGGGGGCAAGGGGGCAATTGTCCCCCTCCCCTAACGGGTCACAGGGGGCCCCGTCGAGATTGGCCCAGATACCATTTGCATTAGCCAAATGACTTTCAAAAAGTCACAGAGGAACCCTCAAACCAGGAGAAGGGTCACTCTGGTGCATGTCAAGGGCCCTCATAGACACTAAAGGGCTTCCGAAGCCGGCCCAGGGGGCTTCCTGGGCATGTACAGGGCCCATTGAACCCACCGAGGGGCCCAAAAAAAACTGTCCAGGGGCCTCTCGAGCATGTCCAGGGGCCCATTGAGCCCACTTAACCCTATTTGTAACAGGGGGGCGGATTCCGCCCCCCCCCCTCATGTTTTTCGCGGATATCTCCAGAACGGCTGGGAGCAGGCCCATGAAATTTTGGGACTTTTCATAGAATTGAACTCCGCATTTGGAGTCAAAATTTTGAGTTCTTAACTTGAACAGAGGTGGTTCCAGGGCACAGTTTTGGGTGGGTTCGGAGGCGACATTTGGCGAAAATACGGAAATGCGATCTTCACGGTTTCTTCCTAACTGCATCAAGTATGAAGGAGTTACATCGGCTTACCGTGATTGCAACAAGTGCAAATTAGATGATGTTAATGAAATATCATACAAAATTGCATGGCAGAGGCGGTTTCAGGGGCTTGAAAAGGGGGGGGGGGGTTCCAGGAAGTATTCAATGCTTGGCGGGAAGCCAATAGAGCAATGTAAGGGGCATTTATAGCTATCAAGATGTAAAAGATAGCTTCTGCTTCCATTATTTGCATAATTTATTACATATAGAGTTTCAGGGGCGCGTTCAGGAACATGAAAAGGGGGTGACTGGCATGGTGATGACGATATGCCAGCGATAACGGCGCAATATACGTTTAGCTTATAATAATATATGCACATATGAGACCAGAAAAGGGAATAAAGTCATTTTTATGCAGAGGCGTGCTCAGGAATGGAAGAAAGGGGGTCATATTATTGCAAGGAAACTAAGAGGCATCGGCGTACAATGACATAACATACTGCAGTTTTCGGATGAAACACGCACCACAGGCTACTCTACGAACGATTATAAGGTAATAGGCGAGTACAGGTAGGGTAAAAAGGGGGGTAAGCAATGTTAATTGAAGTTGTAAGTGAAATAGTCACTGTTGACTAGTTAGTATCATAATAGCGGATAATATACTTATCAAACGGTCTTGCGCCGCCCTAGTTTGGATCCTGGATACGCCTATGATGAAGTACAACGTGCAAAAAGGAACTATCTATGATCAGTAACATATTTATAGTGCTGGGTAGCAACTTGTCTGCGGTTAATATTTTTCCCAATTTTACCCCCCTTTTTCACTAACCTGGTACCGCCTATGGCAAAAATTATGATCTATAACTGTTTTTTCTAATGTCTCAATCACATACCATTTCATTTATTAAAAAAAACATAAAAAATGGTTTTATTACGCATTTACTTCACCCCCATATTGAGTGACCTGCACACGCCTATGATTTTTGAATTTTCAAACGTCACCGTCATATATCAATTTCCGATTCAAGCACTCTTTATCAGCAATCGACGACTTCCTCTTACGGGCCGGGCTCTCACGGGCGCTCTGCGGCTCACTGGATGTCTGGCGGGCCTGAACTATGGGCGGCTCACTGGACACTGCCTTCGCATCAGCGGCGCCTCGCACGGTGCTGCGATCGGTCTGTCGGAACTGCAGCTCGGACAGGTCGGACGCTGGTCCTCGCAAGCCATGCGGCGATACCTGCGACGCCCCGTGTCTCTCCTGCAAGCTACGCCCGCTGATGGCCGTGGCTAGTCGTCATGCCGCGGCAGCGTATCGGCCGTCCGCCTTCTGACTCCCCGGTTGGCGTCTCCGGCGGCTCAGGGCGCTGGTCCTCGCCTTGCGCGGAGGTGCCTGTGACGCCCGGTGGTTCCCAAGCACCCCGGGCGCTGGTCCTTGCCATGCGCGGAGGTACCTGCGACGCCCGGTGGTACCGAGACTTTCCTGGCGCTGGTCCTCGCCATGCGCGGAGGTGCCTGTGAACACTTTAATTGCGAGGTTCGTTTAATATCATCTTTAGAACTTGCGTCAGCATATTTCAGGTCGATAAAATATTGTATATATCTTGTGCATATACTTAGGCTTTTTTTAACAGCTTACCGTTTGTGTTGTACAGTTATGACACGGCCGCCTCCGAAACAGGTGCTTGTCAGTTATCGGCTCTCGACGTCATGCTGTTCAAACTATGTTGTTTTAAATTATGAGTCTTTGCGACGACATTTGGGTATCTGAAGGCCACCCATTTTGTGCCCCGCCCCTCCCCCCCCCAAACTGAGCGTCTGGATCCGCCCATGACGGTGCCCTGGGATGTTTTGTGTAAAAGGTCCTTCACCTCGACTCCACCGGGAATTACAACTGGTTTTGGCTCGAAAACGAGGCGCGCCGGTTGCACCCAAAAACATATCGGCAGACTAACTAAACACATCGGCAGACTAACTAAACATATCGGCAGACTAACTAAACATATCGGCAGACTATCTAAACATATTGGCAGACTAACTAAACATATCGTCAGACTAACTAAACATATCGGCAGACCGCAGAACTAAACAAATATTGTATAGAGATGGCATTTTGCTATACTCATGTATAATTCTGACATTGTATTGCAGGATGTATGGCAATGGTTTATAAAAACCTTATTGTAGAGGAACGCCTGATCTCATGGAACATCTCATTACAGTTATGTGAGGCTCCGCGAGATAACGGGATGCTAGGCTCACATCTAGGTCATCTCCGGTGACGCGTTGCGCCCGTCTGAAAAGTGGGCCAACAAGTTAATAGGGTAAGCCAAGTCTACACTGGACGAGGGGTTGATCAGAGTGTCCCTAGTTGGCGTCGAGGGAGGTGTGGTGCGAGTCGGCGAGCCCCGCTCCGGTCGTGGAGATATCCGCCACTGACGACGCTGAAGTCTCGTGCAACACTGAGGTAACACATCGCTTGTCTTGGTTCTGCATACTCCAGTAGTCCTTATCAACGCAGAGGTGCCCACCTTATGGCCTTACCCCCATGTTTGCACCGCAACTTCTATTATTTTGTATGTCCTAGGTCATCTCAGGTCAGGTCGCCAGGTAAATTTGGTGACCTCCCCATTGTAAGTCAATGGGAGAATATACCAATGCTTCCTATTCAGAGGACGCCTATCAGCTCAGTCCAATTCCTCCTAGATCATGATATCATATAGCCATTCTTGATGAACCAGGTACATTTTTTGCTCAGTGACCCCTTCAGGGTCAGCTGAGGACATCAAAGGTCACCAGCACTTGTTTGCCAATAACTATCGATAGAATTACGATAGAGACTCACAGAAAGAAATATAATATATCCCAATATGCAACATGACCAACTTGGCTCACCACTTGACCTTGACCTAAGGTCAAAATTTGAAGTAGACCAAACACGGTCATCATGAATATGGTTCGAAGCGCCAGGACGAGAAAAACACAATGACGTTACAATCATTGTTCTAGCTTTATTAGGTTAAGAGGTACTGACGAAAACTATTTGACCAAAAGCAGTCGGCGTGACCTTTGATGTCCTCTAGAGCCTTAACTATTGACCTTATGTATAATTTATAGTACCAAGGGAGATAGCATGTTTTACGAGCTTCTGTTCGTGGTTTTTGTTTCTTCCTAACTTATAATAGTTCCCGAGATACTTGGCGTTTTTCTAGGGCGAAGTCCTAAGACTGGACAAGTTGACCTTCGATGACCTCCGGTAACCTCAATATTGCCCTAAGCTGAAAAAATGACCAAAATAGTTTCAGAATGATTTTTGACGAGCTATTGGACGATATTATTTCGCCTACTCCCCGAGGATCCGAGTTCGGGGGGGGTTAAACACCCCCAAGCAGGGTGCGGACTAACGCCATTTCTATCGGGAGAGCATGCCGGCTCCTCGGAGTTTGTTTTGCGCACCGCACTTTTAATAATTTGGGAGGATCATTTATGTTGATGATTTCCTAATTTTCATTGCGTGGTCAGTGGTGTATTTATTTAGAAAAACATACATCGTAGGCAGTTTTATAACCGCTTTGTGAAGGCCATATTTCGTAAACACAGAGATAATCCATTTAAGCTGGGATGCTGTTACGGCATCAGTGATAATTTCTTTTTTGATGATAATGATGATTGGAGCAGGGCGCCGCAACAATATAGTTATATGGCGTCCATGAATGGTCTTTTTTGTCGAAATGGGCTGTTCCTGTTGAACCTGCACAATATTCCTAATCGTATTCCACGTATATTCTACATTTTGTATGCCCACTGATCCGTCCACATGTATTATAGTCGAAATGTGTGAGATGGTATAAGGTGATAAATAGATAGCTTTTAACCTTACCACTCTACACAAAGGTTTAACACGCGGCGTCGCGGTGTTGTACATGAAGTTCATTGGCTGGGACAGTTTCAGGCCTCACCATGAAGCTGCCCATCAGTCTTCTGATGCTGGTCATTATGGCCGTCTCCCTGTCATTGGCGAGCCCGGCACCGCACAATGACGTCAGCGACGACAACAAAATCGTCCTAAACCGAGCAGGTAAGTGTGCCCGGGGAGCATGCGATGACAGTGGGGTGGGTGGGTAGTTGGCTGTCGCCGGTCAGTGCCTATACTGTGAATTAAATGTCATACACAAAGCTGAAAATTGTTATCTGCTCATATGGAGAACGGACTGTGCATTTTGGTCTTATCTTGCCTTATCTTAATCTTAGCATTTTGGTCAGCGGTCAAGAAAACGTAATCCTCAACTCAATCGCTTGCACATATCGTGGCCTTTTGCCAGAAAAAGAGGGGCAAGGCGTCCAAAAGGTACATTTACTGATCGGGTTATGGAACACCACTGGGCTAAATAACGCACTGCACACATGCATGCAATCTAAATATGTAGTTCCTATTGCCACTGCACTGACGCCTGGTGACGTCAGAATAACCTTTCATCTTACGATCAATATACCACATTATCTATTGTCATTGCTATGCTTTGCAAACTAACGGTTTGTTAAATTCACATTTTAGATTGGTTCCGTGGAAAATAGCATTTCGTCTCACAACTCATTACCTGACACCCGATCTCCGTCAAACTATGCACGCGACTGTCCTTTGTGCCGAGCCTGGTAGTTATCGTGAGTTGAACTATGCACGCGACCGTCCTTTGTGCCGAGCCTGGTAGTTATCGTGAGTTGAGACGGATCACAGCTCTGGATTTGGCTGGAGGCGTGGTGGCCCAAATTACCCTACTGGTGCAAATTCCCCACCTTTCCCCCATATATAAAAACATCCATCGCTGAAAGGCTGTCTTAACAATATCTGATTAGTCACGATGATTCTGCTTGCATAAAATGGTACACTGGCGGATCCAGAACGGCAAAAAAGTTTGTTTGAAAACCAAATCCAAAGAAGTTTGACACAATTTCAAACCTACTTTTTTTTATTATTTACCTATTTTACCTACTTTTCCATGAAGAACTAAGAAGCGGTGTGATATTTTTGACGTTGTTTGAGTTTGCATAAAGCCTAGATTTTTACGGCTTATTTTAAATACAACTTAGTTTCCATCCACTCGAAGATTGTGACGTCACTGAATTTGCAGTATCATAGAAGAAGTTTACAAATGTTCTTCATAGAAGAAGAACATTTGTCTCAGTTTGAAATTTGATAAATTTAGCCCGAATCTTTTGAGTGGATGGACTCCCGAGGTCAGGTTCCGCGCTAATCAGAGCTTGCTGCTCAGCCCCTGACCCCACCATCAGACCTCGTAATTCCTGGTAACAGGCGGCATTTAGAACATACACGAACATACTTGGACAAGGCCCTTTGGCGTCACCTCACCCTGAACGCGACTGCTGCCACCTATACTGCAGGACATCCTATAGTCAGGGGCAAATAGCGAGTACCGAAGCGACTCGCACCCGGCCTGCCACAGAGTGAGGTCTACCGTCTAAAGCCCGGCGCTTTCCCATCTGAGCTAAAAGGGCGGACAAGTTAATCCTCGCCCTAACCCTCGCCCTAACCCTCGCCTGACAGCCCCCCTGATATTTTTATTGAATAACTTTGTACACATGCGGCGCATCTTGCTGACATTTTCTGTAGCTGAGTTTACAACAATTATACGTATGCTGTAAACATGTAATTGAAATTGGTTAAGTAGTTTGGGAGATAATCATGTTTTGATGACGTCATGTTGGTGGAAAAACGATAAATATTTGAAAAATGGTAGACAATATAATTGTAATGGAAATTGCAAACGCAATTCACCAAAGATACAAAATGGCATTCTCTTTAAAATAGCGATCTCGGATTTTCAAGATTTTTGTTTTTTGACCTCTAAAATAAATAAAAAAATCATTTTTTTTACATCCCCACAAAATCAAAATTTTCAAAGATGTTAAAAAAAACGGAATATATGTGAGAGAACTGAGTATGGAAAATGTTCATACTATATTTCAAAGCAATATATTCATTTTTGACTGAGTGATGGCTCCCTAAGTGTAAGAAAATCATGACGTCATTTTTTTAACAACTTTTATGGACTTGTTTTGACAAGATACGAAAAAATAATTACCTTTTCTGTATTTATGAGCCAAAACTGGTCTAGGAACATGCCTTTTTATTTACATTGATCAATTTCGAATTTTGAGGTTTTTCTGGAGAGCAAAATCGCTGTTCTGGACTTGGTAAATCCGAGGTCATTCACTTGACCTGGAAGGTCACCCGTTGATCTGAAACCTAAAAATCGCACATTCTTAGATTGCTCTCATGACAGGCAACATGCTGGTTCTTACCGCATTGCTCTAAGTTGCTTGGTTTGGAAGTTAACAGGGGGCCTGTCAGCCCCCCCCCCCCCCCGTAGGGCGAAGGTGAAAAAAGCTCCCGTAGGGCGAGGGTTAATGCTGGTTAAACTTAGGGGCTTGATTGCTTTATTGGTTTCTGATCTATTGGTGTCTCAGGTTAGGTACCATACACCAGCAACAATCAATACAAGGTGGCTGGATATAGGTTAGCTATGACCTTTGCATCAATGATTTTCACTAATGATGATGTTTTGTGACTGTGTTACGAATATCTTCGCAAATGTCTGTTACAAAAGACATGCAAAGACATGCTGGTTGATAGGCAAAGTTAGAAATATGTATAAACGAAGAAATCACCGTTACATACTGTTGATTTTCCTGGTATCTTTTGAATCGTAGTACGATATATTCTAAGCTACTTTTAATTAAAAATAGCGTAATCGATAACGTAGCAAAATATAACGTAATTTAATTCGGTAGCGTATAGCTTTGGCCTATAAACGAAACGTAGCGTAGCGTAATTCCGTAGCGTAGCGTAGGGTATGCCATCACTGATGAATGATGATATGCCAACTGTTGGCAATGAGTTATGCTCCTGATGTGTCCCAGCGGGTTGGGCCATGCCCGCCTCCGTGCGGTGGCGCCCTCTTCACTACTTACATGCTTGGCTCCGGTTGGTAACCGGTGGCGCTACCACCGGCGAGCTGGGGACCTGCTCGCGCGCCGAGTTAACCCTCGCCCTGCGGGGGGGGGGGGGGGGGCTGACAGGCCCCCCCCCCCCCCCCCCTGAGGTTTTTCTTGAATAACTTTTGACACGTGGGGTGCATCTTGCTGAAATGTTTGGTAGTTGAGTGTACAACAATTATACGTATAATTATACGTAGGCTGTAAAATTTATTTGAAATTAGTTAAATATTTTGGGAGATAATAATGTTTTGATGTCATGTTGGTAAAAAAAAGAGAAATATTTGAAAAATCGCATAAAACAGAGTTTTAAGGCAAATTGCAAACTCAATTCATCAAAGATACCAAATAGCATTCTCTTTAAAATGGCAATCTCGGATTTGCAAAATTTTGGGATTTTGACCCCTAAAATAAATAAAAAAACTTTTTTTTTGGAGAAAAATCCCCACAAAATCAAAATTTTCAAAGATATTAGAAAAACCGGAATATATGTGAGAGAACTGGGTATGGAACATACTCATACCAAATTTCAAAGCCATATCTCCATTATTGACTGAGTGATGGCTTCCTAAGTGTAAGAAACTGATGACGTCATTTTTTTTAATAACTTTTTTTTGCATTTTCGGAAAAGATACGAACAAATAATTACTTTTTTGTATTTCTGAGCCAAAACTGGTCTAGCAACATGCCTTTTTATTTACATTTATCAATTTCTAATTTTGAGGTTTACTGAAGAGCAAAATCGCTGTTCTGGACGTGGTAAATCCGAGGTCATTCACTTGACCTGGAAGGTCACCCGTTGACCTGAAACCTAAAAATCGCATACTGTTAGATTTCTCTCATGACAGGCAACGTGCTGGTTCTTACCGCATTGTTCTAAGTTGCTTGGTTTGGAAGTTAACAGGGGGGGCGTCAGGCCCCCCGTAGGGCGAAGGTTAAAAAAGCTCCCGTAGGGCGAGGGTTAATGTACATTGCACGCTCGTACGCGTAAATCAACCAATAGTGCAATATGCTGGTGACACTCAGGGCATGGTTTCCGGACCGCCTCAGGACATGAGCGTCATTATTACCCGCCTGCAGGTATAGTTCTTCGCGAGCTGGCTGAGCGGTTCTCTCGGAACGGTTTAACTCGGGACATATTGCAACGTATTGACTGCGTCCCATTTTGGGACGCAACCCCTCCCCCCATCCGTTGGGACGCAGACTCCTCCAATTTTGAACCACTGCGTCTGCGTCCCAGAGGTGAAATGTACCCTAGTGGCCAAAATCAATAAACATAGTTTGAAAAAACCGAAGTATTTCTGTCTGGCCGCTATGCCGTCCATCAATCGCCTTGCCCTGGTCATGTGCCCTGGCCTGTGCCCTGGCCTGTGCCCTGGCCTGTGCCCTGGCCTGTGCCCCGGCCTGTGCCCTTGTCTGGCCTGTGCCCTGGCCTGTGCCCTTGCCTGTGCCCTGGCCTGTGCCCTGGCCTGTGCCCTGGCCTGTGCCCTGGCCTGTGTACTGGCCTGTGCCCTGGCCTGTGCCCTGGCCTGTGCCCTGGCCTGTGCCCTGCCATGTGCCCTGTCCTGTGCCCTGGCCTGTGCCCTGGCCTGTGCCCTGGCCTGTGCCCTGGCCTGTGCCCTGGCCTGTGCCCTGCCATGTGCCCTGCCATGTGCCCTGGCCTGTGCCCTTGTCTGTTCCCTGGCTTGTGCCCTGACATGTGCCCCGGCCTGTGCCCTGGCCTGTGCCCTGGCCTGTGCCCTGGCCTGTGCCCTGGCCTGTGCCCTGGCCTGTGCCCTGGCCTGTGCCCTGGCCTGTGCCCTGGCCTGTGCCCCGGCCTGTGCCCTGGCCTGTGCCCTGACATGTGCCCCGGCCTGTGCTCTGGCCTGTTCCTGTGCCCTGACCTGTGCCCTGGCCTGTGCCCTTGTCTGTGCCCGGCCTGTGCCCCGGCCTGTGCCCTGGCCTGTGCCCTGACCTGTGCCCTTGTCTGTTCCCTGGCCTGTTCCCTGGCCTGAGCCCTGACATGTGCCCCGGCCTGTACCCTGACCTGTGCCCTGGCCTGTGCCCTGGCCTGTGCCCTGGCCTGTGCCCTGGCCTGTGCCCTGGCCTGTGCCCTGGCCTGTGCCCTGTCCTGTGCCCTGGCCTGTGCCCTGGCCTGTGCCCTGGCCTGTGCCCTGGCCTGTGCCCTGGCCTGTTCCATGGCCTGTGCCCTGGCCTGTGCCCTTGTCTGTTCCCTGGCCTGTTCTCTGGCCTGTGCTCTGGCCTGTGCTCTGGTCTGTTCCCTGGCCTGTGCCCTGGCCTGTGCCCTGGCCTGTGCCCTGACCTGTGCCCTGGCCTGTGCCCTGGCCTGTGCTCTGGCCTGTGCCCTGGCCTGTGCCCTGGCCTGTGCCCTGGCCTGTGCCCTGGCCTGTGCCCTGCACTGTGCCCTGCACTGTGCCCTGCACTGTGCCCTGCACTGTGCCCTGCACTGTGCCCTGCACTGTGCCCTGCACTGTGCCCTGCACTGTGCGCTGTGTACTGCACTGTGCCCTGCCCTGTGCCCTGCCCTGTGCCCTGCCCTGTGCCCTGCCCTGTGCCCTGCCCTGTGCCCTGCCCTGTGCTGGCCTGGCCTGTGGCCTGGCCTGTGGCCTGGCCTGTGGCCTGGCCTGTGGCCTGGCCTGTGGCCTGGCCTGTGGCCTGGCCTGTGACCTGGCCTGTGGCCTGGCCTGTGGCCTGGCCTGTGGCCTGGCCTGTGGCCTGGCCTGTGGCCTGGCCTGTGGCCTGGCCTGTGGCCTGGCCTGTGGCCTGGCCTGTGGCCTGGCCTGTGGCCTGGCCTGTGGCCTGGCCTGTGGCCTGGCCTGGTCTGTGGCCTGGCCTGTGGCCTGGCCTGTGGCCTGGCCTGTGACCTGGCCTGTGGCCTGGCCTGTGGCCTGGCCTGTGGCCTGGCCTGTGGCCTGGCCTGTGGCCTGGCCTGTGGCCTGGCCTGTGGCCTGGCCTGTGGCCTGGCCTGTGGCCTGGCCTGTGGCCTGGCCTGTGGCCTGGCCTGTGGCCTGGCCTGTGGCCTGGCCTGTGGCCTGGCCTGTGGCCTGGCCTGTGGCCTGGCCTGTGGCCTGGCCTGTGGCCTGGCCTGTGGCCTGGCCTGTGGCCTGGCCTGTGGCCTGGCCTGTGGCCTGTGGCCTGTGGCCTGTGGCCTGTGGCCTGTGGCCTGTGGCCTGTGGCCTGTGGCCTGTGGCCTGTGGCCTGTGGCCTGTGGCCTGTGGCCTGTGGCCTGTGGCCTGGCCTGTGGCCTGGCCTGTGGCCTGACCTGTGGCCTGGCCTGTGGCCTGGCCTGTGGCCTGGCCTGTGGCCTGGCCTGTGGCCTGGCCTGTGGCCTGGCCTGTGGCCTGGCCTGTGGCCTGGCCTGTGGCCTGGCCTGTGGCCTGGCCTGTGGCCTGGCCTGTGGCCTGGCCTGTGGCCTGGCCTGTGGCCTGGCCTGTGGCCTGGCCTGTGGCCTGGCCTGTGAACTGGCCTGTGGCCTGTCCTGTGGCCTGGCCTGTGGCCTGGCCTGTGGCCTGGCCTGTGGCCTGGCCTGTGGCCTGGCCTGTGGCCTGGCCTGTGGCCTGGCCTGTGGCCTGGCCTGTGACCTGGCCTGTGACCTGGCCTGTGGCCTGGCCTGTGGCCTGGCCTGTGGCCTGGCCTGTGGCCTGCCCTGTGCCCTGCCCTGTGCCCTGCCCTGTGCCCTTCCAGTGCCATGAGGGTCTTGCTTTCTGGTGCTCTGAAGGCCCTCTCAGACCGGCAGGACCCTCTGAGGTCTGGCAAAGGCCTTCTCAGACTAGCATAAGGCCCTAAGGCCCTCGTAAGCATCAACAGGCCCTCTCAGGCCTGACCATACCCTCTCAGGTCTGACCAGACCCTTTCAGGACTGATCAAGCCCTCTCAGGCCTGACGAGGACCCTGCAGGCCTGGCAAGCGTCCTCTCAGGCTTGGCAAGGATCTTCCCAGACTGGCATAGGACAACACCACGCCTTAGATATCCCTCCCATACCTGACGAGGACCCTCTTAGACCGGCTGAGGGCACGTGCAGACCGACCGAGAATCCTCTTAGACCGGCATATGCTACGAAACCCTCACAGGCAGGCAAATGTCCTCTCAAGTCGAGCGCTTTCTCAGGCCGACAGAGGCCCCTCAGATCGTCCAAGGGCCCCATACATATGCCTGGTAAAAGGCATCCGCAAGCCTGAGGACCCTCTCAGGTCGACCGACGACCCTCTCAGGTCTCAGATAGGCCGAGATTGGGCCGAGGGCCCTCACTGACCGACTAAAGCCCCCTCAGGCCTGGTAAGGGACATATCAGACCGATAAAGGATGCTTTCGAAGAGGCTGAGCTTCTCTCAAACTCACACAGGGCCTTCTTAATCAAAGAGGCCTAGTGGCCTCACACTCTAGCAAGGACCCTCCCACCCTGTCGAAGTCTACTCACGTTGTCCAAGGTCTCAGTTTGTCCGCGACTGATATTTTACTTAGAGGGCACTCACGGTTTGGTATATCGTCCTCTGTCCAGCGGTGTCGATTTTGTTTCAAACAGTTGGGAAGGGGGAGGGCGAACACACTGGCGGATCCAGCCTCTCTCCGTGGGAGGGGGGGGGGGCATTTTTTTTGTGGCTAAAAATACTCCCATTTTTTTCCTCTGCGGATTTGGGTCGGTCACCTTATTTTGGTATTCGAGCTTAAGAAATTCACATTACATTCACAAAAAAAAAAATGTGGATTTTTTCCGACATTTTTTTCTTCTTCAAATAAACAATCCTTCGCGAATCCGAGATAGCCATTTTGAAGAGAATGTAATTTCCTTTCTTTTAACGTTTTTTTTGTGCAATTTGCTTCAAAACTCTTATTTTCTACGATTGTTCAAACATTTATCATTTTTCCACCAAGAATGGCATGACATGACGTCAACGTCATTATCTCCCAAAATACTCAATCAATTTCATTGGAATTTAGTAAGCAGACGTAGAATTGCGGCCGCACAAGGTACTGAAAATTTGACGTTGATATCTTTCATATTATTTAAGTTATTGAGAAAATCCGGGGGGGGGGCAGATTCTGCCCCCCCCCCCCCATCGGGGCGCGGGTTAAGTGTCACAGGGGCTGCTTGAATTGTATCAGGTGCGCTGTTTTGTCTATCATTGAAAGCAAGGGATACATACAAAATTCAAATTCAATCACTCGAGAGATAAACACTTCCGTTTTCATGAAGTTTTCTCCTAAGATCATTGTTTTTCACTTTCAGTGCAGGGAACACGCGGGGGGCATACTTGTATTGAATGCCCCTCCCAGATTGCTGGGGGGGATTTGCCCCTGATGTCCCCCGCCCCTGGATCCGCCAATGTCAGCAATTACCGCCAAGGAGAGCCTCTGCCAGACACTTAATGGAATTCATTTTCCCATTTTCCAAATTTGTATAAACAATTGCGAAAGTTGTGTCATGTTACGAAGCGGCGCAAAATTTTCCGGTTTTTCACTGTGGATAGCTGGATTTTAACTGCTGCAAAGACAATTCTTACAATTTTACGATAAATTGGGAGCGCGCGTGGGGGGGGGGGGGGCATACTTGTATTGAATGCCTCCCTCATATTCCTGTGAAGGAGGGGGAGCCTCATGCCCCCCTGGATCCGCCAGCGGCCGAACATGGACGGATCCAAGGGGAGCCTATCAACGCCATGGCTTTACCGAAACTATCAAAATCGGCTGAAATTTCACACATTTTAAAGCAATTCCAGGCACCTTGTACAAAGGACAGTATTTGTAATCAATTCATAATGCAAAACAAAAAATACGAAATCTTATGAGTTTTGGAATTCTGTCGGACAGCCCCTCAAACCAACGTTTTGGGCCGGTCTGCATCCGCCAGAAGGTCCGAGTCCTTACTTGGAACCCTTACTTAGTAAGACGGCAATGCTAACCTGCCATTGACTGGGGGGATGGGGGAAATATCTCCTCCTGACGAATTTTCGCAATAACTTAAAAACCAATAGCGATATCAACGTGAAACTGTAGGTACCTTCTCCTACACCAATTTTACGTCTTCGGTGCATAAAAGAAGAAATTGTGTCGATAAAAATAGAGATATAACGAATTTAGTGACGTCACTACACACGAGTTTGGCGAAGTAAAAAATCAGCTAAACTTTAAGAGATCATACAAATTCTAAACTTTGAGCAAAATGCAATACAAAAACGTCAGAAAATGGTAAATGGAAAGGGCTACGAAATAGATTCTTAAAATGGTTTTGACCCGTAAGAAACAATTTAAAAGAAATAAAATAAAAAATCGGAAAAATGCCCTAAAAATCAAACATGGCAAATATGTTACAAATTCACCGGATTTCGCATCTTTATACATACAGAGGGGATTTAAAACAAACGTTTCTTAGCAAAGCTGCGTAGACTTCCTTTTGAAATAGGAAACGTGTCAATTTGTTGCCCATTTCAGGCGGTTCGGAAGGCTTGGCCCCTTTGGCCCATCTTGGATCCGCCAACGGACAAAAACATGGGGGGGGCGAGAGGGGACCATTGGGGGGGGGGGGGGTATCATTGGGGGGGGGGGGCGAACTCAACATGGGGGGGGGCGAGGGCCACCCCACAAGTATATAAATCGACACCTATGCCTCGTTTCATTCAGAGGTTTCAGAGGTCTTCAGAGGTCAGAGGTCTCATTCAGAGGTTTCACTTCGATTGACGGCTTCTACAGATGGTTAGGGATCCTGTTAATGCCGCCAGAATAGATATTAACCCGCGCACTGCAGGGGGGTTGATTTCCGCCCCCCCCCCCACTCAGGTTTTTCAAAGATAGCTAAAAAACGGCGGCGCGCAGCGCCGCCTGGTTTTCGCACACCTGTCAGGCCATCAATTGCGCACACTTTGAAAACAAAATAACCTAGGGTCATCACAGGTCAAGTCACCAGACCAGGTCAAGTGACCCCACCTCTAAAAATGTTTGCAGTTGTGCCAAAGCCAGAGTTTTTCACCGATCAGTTTGAAACTTACAGGATGTCATGAGGGCATACGTACTTAAAATTCTTTTATCTCGGAATTTTGATATCGGTGACCTAAGGTCAGGTCAATTTCGTAACCTCCCCATAATAAGTCAATGGGGAAATATTCAAATGCTAAGGATATGCATGATATTAGTCCTATTACTTCTGGATCATGTTATTATAGGATATTCTTGATGATCCAAGTGTAAGTTTTGTTCAGTGACCCCTATTGGGTCATTTAAGGTCATGCGAGGTCACCATCACTTTTTTGTCAATAACTCCCGACATAATGAAGATAGAGAAATAAAACAGACATCAATGTGTTTGTCTCGTCAAGATACGTCTTCTCATATGCAATATTTCCTACTTGGGTCACCACTTGACCTTGACCTGAGGTCAAATTTGTATGGTAACTTAACAAGGTCACCATGCATATCTTTCAAAGCGCCTTGACAAGATAAACACAATGACGTAAACAGTTTTCCGTTAGCTTTATTAAATACAAAGTAATTAGCGAAAAACGATTTAGCAAAAACACTTTTCTTTTTTTACCTCTAGAGCCTCAAATATTGACCTGAGATCAAATTTGAGGACACCTTAGCGATCGCAAATTGCACTGGCTGGCGTTTTCTTTTGTCCGTTTGTTTCTAACTAGCATAGTTGCTGAGATATATGGGAATTTCTGGA
>JAXIVJ010008022.1:0-32500 GCA_036785665.1 Chirona hameri | reverse complement strand
TTTGCCTTTCTGGATCCGCCCTTGTCTCTGGCCTCAGATTGGTACCTGAAGTATACACTGAAAAACAGTCAAGAACCCAGGGACTTCTTGAAGAACGCTACGGCTTCTCGTTTTCCCTATTCAAATAAGACAGCACATTTTGAGAACCCACCGATTTCTTCTCAAAGAAGTATCGACAAACCTCTGCAGAAGGGAGCATTCCCTCCCCATGTTCTTTATGAAGAACAGGTTGCCGTTTTCTCGTATCCATGACTCAAATTATAATAGCCGGGGCATTCCACGACAGATCACACCGATCACACCGATCACCGAGATCACACACAGATCATTTTTGATTTTGATGAAATTTTGTCTATAGGGTTATCTTGTGCTCTGAAGTCAACTTTGGCATCAGCAGATCCCTAAGGTCAACTGTTCTCAAGATATAGCCTCGGGCATTTTTGGAGGTCACGCTGCATAGTAATCTTTGGAGGCACGTAGCTCCAAAACCTCTGAACATAATGCATCATATAGGCATATCATGGTGACTGCAATGAACTGGGCAACATTTTGATAATCTCCGATTTTCAAAATTTTGACTTTTTATTTTTTGATGACGTGATTTATTTGTATTGTTTGTGCCTATACCCATTCTCCGTCCAAATTTTTGTTTTTGTTTTGTTAATACTAAGGCTTTACTTTTTATCTCGAGAAAGGAAAACAAAGGTAATATTTTTTTTATTTTTTTTTGCCAATACAGCATTTTAAGGCATTTTCAGTAGAATGCCGCCACTGGCACTGCCGGTAGAGGGTGGTGGGGGTGAACGCACACCCAACATAACCCACGACCAAACCCCCTTAACCCCTCCCAAAAAAAATAATGGTACAGGTATGTTAAAAACAGTAGGTAATAAGCAATGAACATTATTCACCCATGAACGTGTTGGAAATATATATCCTACCGGCAACTTGCTGGAAAACCCAATGCCATGAAAAAGTATCCACATGCCTTCGTAGCCAAGGGGGGGGGGTGGCGGGTGTTTTCAAAAATCGACACCGCTGACCATAGGCAATATGATTCAGCGGATAAGCAAAGAAGCGGGGCTCAGCAAGACTTACACCAATCACAGCATTCGGGTCACAGTGATAACGAGCCTTGATCACGCAGGGTTTGAAGGAAGACACATTCAGCAGATAAGTGGCCACAAATCAACTTCATCACTGCAACACTATGCTCAGATTGTGTCAGAAGAGCAACTTCAGAAGAAAGGCAACACTCAGCCTTGTGGGGCAGCATGTGCCAAATGCAACAGCAGCAACGATGTCGACGGAGACACGGACTAGTGCTCAGACCTTCAACAGCTGCATATTTAACTTCAACATGACCCGATAGAGCTGCTAAGTGACATCATATCATCATCTGGTCATCTGGTATTATATGTGATAGCAGATCACTGATGTGAATGTGAACGTTGGTGTGACTTGTTTGTAATAAATCCAAATATAACTAAGATATGTACTGAAAAGCTAGATGGTTGGCGAGACACTAAAACGAATGGTACATGGTGCAGTGGACAAAACTAATATAAACGAAAGTTATATAATGAAAAGAACAGCGTTGTCCAATGTCCATGTAATAACACGAATACTGCATGGGGTAGCGGTCAATAGTCAAAACTATTGCCTTCTGTGCCATCGCTGTAGCCCTAGGGTGAATACCTCACAAGCATTATTTCCCTCGGCTTCGCCTCGTGCAATAATACATGATTCGGTCTTCACCCTCGGACTACAGGCTACATCAGGCAATAGTTTTGACTATTGACCGCTACCCCATGCAGTATTCGTATATTATTTATTTAAATCGTCTAATGAAAACTCGACAGCTCTCCCATTAAAATCCTGCATCAGCTAGAAACTAACTGATTCAGTAGCATTCAGAGTCAGTGATATTCTAGCATTCATTTGATCATATTTTATCAAAATCATTGACCATTTTTACCAATCAATCTTCTTTGGCAGGGCCTGTAGAAACTGCCTTCGCTGCCGCCGCGGGCTTCACAACAATGGCGAGCATCTACAACGCCGCTGTCGAAAAGGATCCGGCCCACGAGCAGACGAACTCTGATGAATGGGAGGTGGTGTACTCGGTGTGGATGGACATGCTACAGAAGGACCTGGACGAAAAGTAGCTGGGTTCCAAGCATAACAATCGAGTCTGAATGCCGAAAATCTGAACAGAAATCCGTCGGATGTCTCTCTAGATGTTATAGCCGCCATCATGGGCACTGCGAATGTGTACCGTCATCAATGTCATCATTGTCGTATGATTTGTTTGCATGCTGGAAGCTCTGTGTACTGTAAAATACGTTCGTACCCAGTATTAGAGCCCTTCATGCTCATGGAGTGGGAATCCCGTACGGGAATGGGAACAGGACAGGAATAGATGGAGATGGGGCACACTTTTGGGAAATTAGCCGGTTGGAACGGGTTACGGGACAGACCATATATTTTTTTAGCACCATAACAAGTGCAATATGCTGAAACGGGTGGGAACGGGAGCCCCATCAATGATTCATTCGGATTGGAACGGGGTTGGGTCTGGCTGAATGGGCTGGAACGGGATTGGGGCTGAAAATGTGTCCCGTGAAGGGCTCTACCCCGTATACATATATGTGCAGAAGAGGAGGGCATCAGCTACTCGTATTTTGCGATTTGGTTGCGATGCAAATGATTGCTGACCCGAGTTGTGTATTTATTACCGAGCGGACGCGAGGTCTTTCTTCAACTGGGGGAGAAATCTACGTATGAGCGGCACGACCGTAGCCACACACACAGAAACATTGAGAAGGGTGAAGTTAAAAATATCCGTGAAATTCTGAATCTACGCCAAAAACTTACTAAATAAAGTTTGTCCCTTCTCTTATAAACATTTTCATGCTATATGTACATAGTTTCGATTAATGGAATCATATAAATTGCTTTATAAATCCTAATGCGACTATATAAAGTAGATAAGACAATGACGGAGTTAGTTTACATGAACCCATTCGGTTAATTTAATCTTGTTTTACCATCGCCAGACGAAACAAACTTCTTCTACACTGTCAGATAGTTGTCAAAACTGATATTGACTATCGCTAGACTAAACATATTTCTTCTACATTGTTAGATGGTTGCCCAAACTCATATACGTGTTTATTTATCGGTTCATGGGTTTTCGAAGGACGAATCCGCTTTTTGTACACCGAACAGTGTTGTTTAAGTAACATTTCTTGGCTGTTTTGAAGTGCAACGGCAGCCATTTTGCGCGCGGAACGCGCCTCATCCAGTCTACGTTGACGTGTTGTGCCGGCGGGAGTGCATGGTCAGCGAGTTCTCAGCGTGTATCTACCGTGGTCCTAGGTCCTTGGTGGTCAGTGCTGCAGGCGTGTGTGCAAAAGATAGCGCGTTAGTTGCTAAAACCTGTGATATTGTTAATCCACCATGTGAAATAGGTTTTGTCAACAACAACAAAACTACCTGAAGCCCTCAACTTGAAATGTGTTCTACACATTTGCACTGGCGCCCAAGTGTAAGTGTACAACATTGAAAGCATGCCTGGCCATATATGCAACGAATTGCAATAGGGGAGCGAACGTAGGAAAGAAAGTGACTGTGTGTGGAGAAGTGTTCGAATGTGGACAGGCAGGTATGATTGAACATCCCGTGCACTACTTCGGTGCACTACACGTTGTGCTGATTTAACTGAAATCAACGTTCTACTTCAATATAAGTGACCAAGAATATGCACTTCATGCATTGATGAGCGCATGAACATGACCCGTTTTGACAGCAATAAATGTGTTCGGTGTAATAATTTATTTCTCGTCGAAGGCAGTGCGAAACTGTGGCTTTATGCTAGTGACTGACCGCGAAAGAATGCCTATTCTTGTGGCGCCTTTGCTCTGGTGTTTTTAAATTAGAAATGTCATCAATGTCAATGCCATTATTATTAGGTATATAACTGTCGAGTGCCTGCGTATATTATTGAAATACGAAAAAGGGATAGAGCGTAAATTTACCCGAGAAACTCACTTTAAAAAGCGTCATATCGGTGTGTTTTTAGTAATACGAAACGTGTATGAAAACACACAAAAAAAACGTTCCTTTTGGTACTTTTTGAAGGAAATCTAAATATTAAATATGGTGCATTTTTACCCAGCATTTGGTGTATGCTTAGCAGAAAAAACTTTTTTAGGGTACCGGTGTAAGGAAAGAAGAAAAACAGTGTTAAAATCACCACAGACGAATAACTGAAGGGTAATTTAACACCGAAATGTGTACTGAAACACCGTTCGTAGTGTATTTTGACCCTACGAAACAGTGTTCTTTATCTCCAAAAAAAAAACATTCCTTTTTGTACCTTTTGAAGGAAGTCTAAATATGGTGTATTTTTACCCTGGATTGGGTGAATGTTTAGTAAAAAAGTGTTTTTTTTAGGGTATCGGTGTAAAGAAAGAAGTAAAACAGTGTTAAAAGAACCACAGACGAATAACTGAAATGTAGTTTAACACCGAAATGGGTAATTTAACACCGACATGGGTACCAAGACACCGTTCGTAGTGTATTTTTACCTTACAAAACAGTGTTTTTTAACACATAAAAATAACGTTCCTTTTGGTACTTTTCATTTACAACGTTTTCCTACTTAATTTGTATGTGTGTGCATGGTTTTCAGAGGCTTATTTCTTCGAAACTAGTCGGTTGATGTGGCTGAAACTTTGCACACAGAAATGTTTATGTCGTAACAATATCGTATTCAATTTCTGAAGTTCTGCGTTGTTGGATTTAGGAGCACAACTCTGTCTTCCCTGGTGGTGGTTGCGCACTTGCGGCCACGACCCACCAGCCTCGCGCTCGGCCGGCCCGGCTGTCCCGCGTCACGTGACTGCCAGCGGACGGCGATGGACAGTTACCGGGGCATGTATGTTACCGGCGATGGACAGTTACTGGGGTCGTCATCCCTGGCATGTCCCGTTTGACTCTAACCTAAATATTCGTTCACATTAGAAAATAACGCCTAAGAACAGCCCGCTCGGTTCCCGACCCAATAAGGGCGTTTTACGGGAAATTAGTGTTGTCGATAAGGGCTGGCTGCTGAATGTCCCGTTTAAAGGTACTAAGCGATATCGTCATCTTCCTAGTGGATTCGCATTATAATCAAAGAGGTTTGTATAAGTATCTGCAGTCGAAACTTGCCCTGTGTTGTCAACAGTGTCGTTTTCACTCCTTGTAGAAAGGATTCATTTAATATACCTCGTCTGAAGTTTCAGTTTAATTCGCCATTGACCGGCGTCTCAGTCGATCGCCATCGACTGAACGTGGGCCCTCTGTATCTTCCGAACCAATTAACCATTCTCCTTGCCGTGGGCGTAACCAGAGTATGAAATGGATCGCTTGATTAACCCGCGAGTCACTGGGGGGGGGGGGGTAGCTCCCTCCCCCCTTAGGAATATTGGGAATATCTCAACAAGGAACATATCGACGCCAAACTTTCAGTACCTTTCCGGGCATCGTTTTACACCTTCTGTGCAAAAAAGCAATTTCGTTAGAATTTTTCGAGATACAGTGAATTTAGTGACGTCACTAAACACGAGTTTGACACAAAAATCAGCTAAACTTTTCCAGACCGTACAAATGCCACATTTGAAGCAAAATGCAATACAAAAACGTTAAAAGGTAGACAATTGCAAGGGCTAAAAACCAGCCTTCTCGAAATTGCGATTTTTTTAATTTTTTTTACCCCAAAATAAACAAATTAAATTAAATGCCCACAAAATCAATTTTTTCAAAGATATAAAAACGGAATATATGTCAGATAACGAAATATGGGCAACTACGACACCAAATTTTAAAATGATATAATCTTTTTTGACTGACATGGCATATACAGTATGGGTAAATCATTACGTCATATTTTGAAATTGCGTGTTTTGGCCTTTATTGACCAGATACAGACAAATAAATGCCAGCACCGTATTTGTTAGATAAAACTGATATAGAAACATGCTTTTTCATTTCAATTTATCAATTTCAAATTTTGACCTTCAGTGACATGAACTTGACCTGAACTTGACACTAACTTCACGTAAATGAAATCAGGTGGTAAAATGACTATCACTATCGAATTATACGCGTAAAACCATCCATAACACATGTGATGCATGACTTTCGTAGATATTTTGTGTGTAGTGACTTTTTGTGACCTGACCTTGACCTTGATATTTTCTAACAATCTCACTTTAGGTCATGTGAGATATGTATCATACCTTTGACAGCACTTTGTGGGATTATAGGCGCAATCGAAGGCCATGGATGGCAAGTATTGTCCATAAGCTCAAATACCTCAATTTTGACATTGTACTTGACCGTGACCTGACATTTTACCTTAATTTGAAATTGTTAAGTCTACGTTAGGCTTATCTCATTGAGCGCTTTCGAATTGCGTGCCTTGCGTGTCCCGCTGCTATCATTGGTTCTGAAGATACCAGCTAAAAAAAGAGCCCCCCCCCCCCCCCAGTGAGTCGTGTTACAGAATATGCCCCAGTGACTGCCGGGTTAAGGTCGGACCCAATCCCAATCCATCATATCTGGATCCAGATTCAATCAAAATCCATGTAGTTTATACAAGGCTGATTCGATCTAATTTAGTGCATTCTGGTCTGCGGAGAATTTTTTAGTAGTGTATCGAGATGGAAGTTGTTTCAATGAGTTATATATAGTATCCGAAAAATAACTGTCATGAAGAATCAACTACAACGAGGCTCTATGATCGATTCGTTTTAAATATTTTACATAAGAAAAATCCCGATTCAAATTCATTGGAATCCAACCTTCTAATTAAATCTGATCCAAATCCAGTTTACTGGAATGGATCATAAATCCATTGGATTAATCCTATCCATTCCATACTCTGGGCGCAACTATCTCAAATCCGATCAACCAAATAACAGTCGATGCGTGCGCTGAAATGTCTGTGTGTGTGTGTGTGTGTGTGTTTATGTAAAACCACTAGCCTTCCTTGTAATAGGTAAGTACAAACATACGTATTTGAACACCAGCTTTGGTGTTTTCGTACTTGGAACGTTATCTTATCATGCGCCAATGACACGTCGAGTGGTTGATAATGACGTCACAGCCCGCTAATCAGGGGCGATACTTCAGAAACAATGCGAGGACTCAGATAACGCACGTAATAGCAACCGGGACCCATAGCGCGTCGTCAGGTGACAACCGCTGCAATGGACCGAAGGGCAGTCGAAATGTCGTCATGTTCTCAAGTTTAAGGTTCATCTTGTGTTACAAATAATATATTATTTGATTTTGAATAAAACATGTATCATGCATTAGTTCTTTGAGTTAGTGTGATATAATCGTGACATCGGATATTGTCTTCTATACAAAAGCGAGGGTGGCAACTATATGTTTGACGCCCATTTAACCCTCGCCCGGGTAGGGGTGGATGCCACCCCTTCGGTTTTTCTGGAATAACTCGCGTAGTTTCCAACCGATTTCGATGCAACTTGCAGTAATTTACTTTTGCAAACTTTTCCACATACTCAGAAAATTTTGAATTTCTAAACTACATAACCCGTGACCTATGACCTATTTCCAAAGGTCATGTCAGGCGCAACTGGCGCCCCGCAGTATCGATGCCTGTAACTTCTGCAGTTTTCGAGTGTTTGATGTTCAGGAGCATAGGTACAGATGTTTGCAGGTGACAGTTGTGGTTTCCAATGAGATTGTGACCTTGATTGACCTTTTCAGAGGTCAACTGAGGTCATTGACATCCGATGACCGCCGATTACTTTTTTGGGCTTCTGGCGGTTTCTAGGACATTTTGTGACGCTGATTTCAAATTTGAGATCCATTTTACATAATTATTTGTTCCACTGGGGTCATGCAATTCCACAGGTCAACCGAGGTCACTGACCTCAGATGACCTGAAATGACCTTTTTGGAATTTGCCAGTTTTTATGACATTTTGAGACGCTGATTACGAATTTGGCACCCATTAAGCATTATGATATGCTCATTCACGATTCTAGCTCGATACAATTCAATTTATACGCATTTTCAATTTTGATGACATTTGGGTCATTGACATGACTTCAGAAGTCACCTAATCACCCAAGACCTTAAAATCGGGTATCAGCAGCTTCCTCTCTTCGTCGCAAGCAACACGCTCGTATTTTAATCGAAGCTCTAGCTCAATTAGGGACGAAACGCTAAGGAGAGGTCGTACCCCCCCCCCCCCCCCCTACCCGAACACGTAGTGATTTTGCCCTACCCGGGCTATGGTTAAGGAAGATACATTCGGAAACTGGGCTGTTCAAAAGAAACGGACAGGTATACACATACGTGACAAGCACTGCACATTAACCCGCGAGTCACTGGGGGGGGGGGGGGCTTTTTTAGCCCACCCCCCCCCCCTTAGGAATATTAGGAATATCTCAACAACCAATGCAGATATCGATGCCAAACTTTCAGTACCTATCCGGGCATCATTTTCACACCTTTTGGAAAAACATGAAAAGTTCGTCAGATTTTTTTTTAGATATAGTGAATTTAGTGACGTCACTAAATACGATTTTGACACCAAAATCGGCTAAACTTTGCCAGTCCGTACAAATGCCGCATTTGAAGCCAAATGCAATCGAAAAACGCTAAAAGGTAGTAAATTGCAAGGGCTACAAACCAGCTATCTCGATTTTTTTTTAAATGACCCCAATTTTTGTTTTAAAAATCATTGGGAAAAAATGTTCACAAAATCAAATTTTTCAAAGATATTGAAAAAAACGGAATATATGTCAGATAACGACACATGGGCAACTACCATGCCAAATTTCAAAATGATATATTTTTTGACTGTCATGGCATATACAGTATGGGTAAATCATGACGTCATATTTTGAAATTGCGTTTTCTGGCTTTTATTGACCGGATACAGACAAATAAATGCCAGCACTGTTTTTTTTAAAGATAAAACTGATATAGAAACATGCTTTTTCATTTCGATTTATCAATTTCAAATTTTGACCTTCAGTGACCTGAATTTGACCTAAACTTGACACTAACTTCACGTAAATGAAGTCAGGTGGTAAAATGACTACCACTATCGAATTATACGCGTAAAAGCATCCATAAAACATGTGCTGCATGACTTTCGTAGATATTTTGTGTGTAGTGACCTTTTGTGACCTGACCTTGACCTTGATCTTTTCCAACAATCTCACTTTAGCTCATGTGGATATGTATCATACCTTTGACAGCACTTTGGGTGATTATAGGCGCAATCGAAGGCCATGGATGGCAAGTATTGTCCACAAACTCAAATACCTCGATTTTGACGTTTGACTTGACCGTGACCTGACATGTGACCTTAATTTGATTTGTTTAAGTTTGGGTAAGGCTTATCTTATTGAGCGCTTTCGAATGCCGCCTTGCGCGTCCCGCTGTGATCATTGGTTCTGAAGATACCAGGGGTGCTACCTCCCCCCCCCCCCCGTGAGTCGTGTTACAGAATATACCCCAGTGACTGCCGGGTTAAGCTTGCCAAGCCAAGGCAACACTTGACATACTATAAAATAAAATAAATGACTGTTTAAATTGTGCAATTTAGAGCAGCCGAGAGGTCTTGTGCAGGTTGTCAGCATCGAGAACACCGGTATGTCGGACATGTGGCCTCAATTCTCCGCTGCGTTAGCGCCATAAAGCTGCCATCGATAAGCGCCCGCCATATACGAGTACAGCGGAGGTGGTGCTGAGGGGGGGGGGGGGGTAGTGGCCAGTGGCGGCGGAAGGTATTTTCGGATGGGGGCAAAGAAACCCAGGGCGCCCCCTCGGGCAAAGCGCCCCTCCCCCAAAACAAAACAATGGCGCGAAATGATATCTCCTCGGATTTAGGCCACAATAGTATACCAGTAAAACGCATTTTTGGCCGATGACCGAGCGGGCGCGCTCTGGTAAAGCTAAAACAGGTTTGAAATATGAAACTGTACGGGAGCACACGTGTGCATTGACTGTGTCCCAATGATGACTGATAGTAACACATTCAATAGTTTGACCGAGGTTATTCCTCAGTATGCATAGTTTCAGGAACGTTTTCTGAATAGAGATGTCAAAAGTAAATTGCGCTTCCCTGCAGGACAAACTAAATACAAACAATAACATGTATATTAAAGTGAAATATTCATCTTTTTATTCATTGATCTGCCATTTTATGTGACACAAGTATAGCTTAAAATCGATCGTGCCTCAATTCAAAAGTGAAATAACAACTTATTCTTTTTCAAAAATTGCATTATGGGAAACAAAAAATATGCACTAACATATGGTGACAAGCAGTATGATACATCACTGTCTCTGGTTTGAATGTTATTTGTAGACAAGTCATAGGGCCAGAAATGAAATAAGTGCTCCAAGAAATGTTGTATGGGTATTGTCCATACTGAGTTCTCTCACATATATTCTTCTTTTTTAACATCTTTGAAAATTTTGATTTTGTGGGGATTTTTCTTTTTAAAATATTTATTTTTATTTTAGGGGTCAAAAACCCCAAATTTTGAAAATCCGAGATTGCCATTTTAAAGAAAATGCCATTTTGTATCTTTGGTGAATTACGTTTGCGATTTCCTTTAAAACTCTGTTTTCTACAATTTGTCAAATATTTAAAGTTTTTCACCAACATGACGTCATCAAAACATTATTATCTCCTAAACTACTTAACCAATTTCAATTACATTTTTACAGCATATTTATAATTGTTGTAAATTCAGCTACCAAAATGTCAGAAAGATCCCTCGCATGTGTAAAAAGTTATTCAAGAAAAACCGCAGCGAGGGGGGGGGGGGGCTGCCAGCCTAGGGTTAGGCTAGGGTAGGGCTAGGGTTAAATCCTGTTTGTTGAAGATTTATGGGAAAAACGTATATTTTCATTTATATCAGTCGTGAACACTAAATAGTTCGCCGTCCGGAGCCAAGCTAAACTGCCGATTTCAATGCACTTTTTTCAAATGCTTGTTGATTGTTCATAGAAGTCTGGTACATATACGCAAAGATAGAGTGCGTGAAACATATGATAGCCTTCATGATAAATAACAATGCTTAGGCAGGCATATTTGGTGGTTTTGTCTACGAGATGGTCAGGGGGCGGGGGCGAAAGCTACCCCCTCCCCGTATGACCGCAGCTCAGCGAGCGAATGCGAGAGGAGCGTTCTAAACGTGGGTGCCTGCGGACGTAATTGCTGTAAAGGTTAGGTCAAAGGCCTATTTCACAAAGAAGTTAGTAATTACACATGTTTGCGATTACAAACGCAAGAAAATATTGCAAACCTCACAAAAAGCTATTTCACAAAAATTCGCCACCTCTGAATTACCGATTGTAAAGAAAATTGTAAACACAAATGTTAGTACAGCAGAAAGCTTGAAATCAAGAACGTTTGTATTAAACTTGATGCCAATGACAAATAATTTGATTGTTAATAAATTAATTTAACAAATATTTACATTGTGGTTTATTTTTATATTCAATATAAAATTAGTTATAGGGAGAATAATCTTTTAATTAACATTTCATCGGAATGCAAACTCTGATCGTAAAAATACATCTTGATAAGCAGTTAGAGTAAACAGAATTTGACCATTCACCAGATGGCGGAGCATAACAACAGAACTACTCTTAAAAGAAAGATCGTTGAATTTCTCGCCCATTTTTTCACCTAACCTAGCCGATTTCTTACTTCGTAAAGGGTGAAAGTTCACTGTACATTGCACAAGACATCGTTGACCGCTGCAATTCTATCGCCATGCGGTTTCTCCACGCGGAGGCGCCCCTCACAGCGCAATCGGTAAGGTGCACAGGGACTTCAAAGCTGGAGATCCCTGTTCGAATCTCTCGGGGAAATAACTTGTTTTGGGCAGCTATACCTATGCATAACTAAACCATTACCCTAAAAACCTCGGCAACGTAATAACCTCACCAAGAAAATAACCTGAACAGTCAAACAATGTCAACTGTCAATGCAGTTTCTGAAATTCAGAACCCCTGTCCCACTGGAATTACAAGTTTGTAATAGCAAACATTTCCTCAATTCCGTCAACCTTTGAGAAATAGAACATGTACAATTGCAAACATTTTTACAAACAATATCTTTGTAAAGTAGTTTGTAAATAGTAAATTGAGATTTACTGCCCTGGGGTTTTGTGAAATCCAAACTACAAACATGTGTAAAAATTATTTGTAATTACAAAGAAATTCTTTGTAATTAAACTTTTTTGCTTTGTGAAATAGGCTACAGGTTTGATGTTATTAAAATATTGGAATTTACAAAATTGTAATTAAAAAAAGCAATTACAAAATTGTAATTACAAAATTGTGATTACAAAATTGTAATTACAAAATTGTGATTACAAAAATTGTAAAGATACAATTGTAATTACAAAATTGTAATTGCATAATTGTAATTTCAAAATTGTGATTACAAAATTGTAATTAAACAAATTGTAATTACAAAATTGTAATTACAGAATTGTTATTGCAAAATTGTAATTACAAAATTGTTATTACACAATTGTAATTACACAATTGTTATAACATAATCGAACCTGACCTAAAATTAACATCAATTACGGCCACAGGGACCCACGTTTAGAACGCTCCGCTCGCATTCGCTTGTTGCGCTGCGACCTACCGGGGGAGGGGGAGCTGTCGCCACCCCCGGACCCCCCCCCCCCCCCCCCCCCAGAGCATCTCGTAGATAAAACCTAACCCTACGGCGTAAATAAGTTGTCCGATGTATTTACGCGGCCCCGCCCCTTGCAATTGTCAAAAATACGGAGAGAAGCCGTTCCAACAACACAGTTCCAAGCCGTGCTTCATCCGTACTAAGGCTGAAAAACGTTCTAACGAAACCGTTCCAACGGATCCAAAAAAAATATACCGAGAAAACCCGTTCCAACAACACGTACGAACGCTGAAAAATACGTTCTAACGAAACCGTTCCAACGCAACTGTTGCGGGAACTCTATCATTCAACTCAGAGAGCTTGTCCACGATACACAAAACACAAAACTGTCTGTATTGAGACTGCTCCAGACTCAATCACGACAGTCGAACACACAACGACCCAGGGTAACATCAAGATACCTATATACAACACCATACAACATGGCGCGGACACGTGCGCCGCCCGCCCACTCGACACAATAATGCTGCGCAGTTCGCAGAGCTGGTCAGGAAGCAGCTAGCGCCGCCACCGGCCCCTCACCCCAACTGGTGATCTCAACAAACTCTACAGATGGCGCTTGCGTCGGGTCGCTTACGTTATATTAGATGGGGCTCTCGTCGCGCCCGGATGGTAAAGCGACGGTCGTGGTGCGGCGGATGTGTTCAACACTCTCCCCGCCTGTTAGCACCGTAATGCACCACATTACGGTCTAGCACACATATGGTTCATCCTGGCTTTGAAATAGGGATGCGTGATACGTCACATAAAATTTGAAGTGGAACATAAACAATTGTTTCATAAACTGGATAAAATAGGATGCAACTTTAACTTCGAATAGATATACACAACCGTTTTGTCTAACGAAAGGAAATGATTTCTTGCCTTGCCGATCATTAAATAATATTGTTTTAATCTAAAGATCCGCCAGCGTTTCAATCAATCTCGCTTCTACTTCACGATTTACAAGTCTGCTAAATTATGGTCTGTTGAAGTATACGCTTGTGTGTATCAAATATATACGTTTGGCATATTGCTTCATCCAAATTGGCATGTTTTCGTGAACGAATACTTTTTCCTTTCCAATCCATGTAAGATGAGGCCTTGAAACACAGGCGGCCAGAGCGCCCTTCAGGTGGCCAAAGAGTCCCCTCAGGCGGCCAGAGCACCCCCTCTCAGGTGGCCAGAGCGCCCCCTCTCAGGGGGTCAGAGCGCCCCCTCTCAGGCGGCCAGATCCCCTCCCCCTCCCTCTCAGGCAGCTAGAGGGCCCTCTCAGGCAGCCAGAGGGCCCTCTCTCAGGCGGCCAGAGTGCGCCCTCTCAGGCGACCAGAGCGCCCCCACTCAGGCACCCGGAGCGCCCCCTCTCAGGCGGCCAGAGCGCCCTCTCTCAGGCGCCCAGAGTGCTCCTTCTCAGGCGGCCAAAGCGCCCCCTCTCAGGCGGCCAGAGCGCCCCCTCTCAGGCGGCCAGAGCACCCCCTCTCAAACGACCAGAGCGCCCACTCTCAGGCGGCCAGAGCGCCCCCTCTCAGACGGCCAGCAGCCCCTGCCAAACACAAAGCGCCCCTCGGCTGAGTTGGGGGGGGGGGGGCAGCTGCCCCCCGCTCCCTATCCCCCTCTTCCCCAGCCACTGGTGGTGGCAAGTCAACAGGGCGTGTCGCGAGTCAGGCATTCAGATACGGCAAGTCACCAATCACCAATTAGTCAGCCAGTCAGTCAGCCAAGTCAGTCGGTCCAATCAGTCAGTCAGTCAGGGCACTGGGCACAAGTCAATCAGTGGCGAAAACTGCGACAACATGGCTCCATGAATGAAATGACGCATGATGCATGTCATCAGTATCAAGGTACGTTTGAGACCTGGGGCATGGACTGTGGACAGCGACGCATTCTGTACAGTAGTAGAGTTCACAACCGTTACACGTCATACTAAACTGCGCATACCTCAGAGCGATAATCCACCAAGATAGGCCTCGCCCTAATGCACTTCCTAATCGGCCAGTGATGTGGAGATGTGCCGTAGCTAACGTGGCCGGAAAGCGATGATGACGGTGCAGCCATGTTGGAGTGACCGGCTTAGCTTAGCAGGACGGAGGTTGACGATAAATATGGATGCAGGTGACTAGAGAACGTGTTGAAGGGAAGCCGCAGAGAGGCCTGTGTGACTGGTTACGGCGTAACTCCAGTCTCCATGCCCTTCATTTGCTGACACAATCGAACTTTAACACAATCAAACCTAACACACAATCAAACCTAACACACAATCAAACCATAACGGCTGGTGAAGGGCAATCAAGGAACATTTGCGAGCAGAGAGAGATAAAGGTGGTTTTCTAAACATTTTTGCCAGGGAATGGGGAGAGGCGATCACTGGAAGCTCTAATAATCAAGAACTGACAGCTCACCGTGGAAAACAAATATTGTTGCTAGGCGTCGATGCCTCCTAGTACAGTATGTACCACGACTTCTTCTCAGATAGCAGAAACGAAACGGTCATAATCCACTATTACATAGGGTAGGGTGGAGCAAGACTCCGTTTTACCCCGGTGGGGCGCCGGGGTATAACGCCCCTCCCAAAGTTATCGGAATCTAAATTGTTAGGGGGAAAACTGCTATGCTCTACAAAACAAGCAACACATGGTCAATTAACTCATAGAAGGCGACATAATTTCTGCGGCGCTTAGAAGGCGACATAATTTCTATGGCGCTTTCCAGAGATATAAGCAAAAGTCTGGTTTTGGAGCGTTTTTTTATCATTTCAGTGCTAAAATGAACCAGGAGCATTCTTTCTCTCAACACTTTTCTTTCCGATAATTAAAGCCAACTGAAAGGTCAGAATCTGATGTAAGAAAAAGTGTATTGCTCATTTATGGGTTCATGCTCGTGTTTGGGTTTGGCTCACTTTACATCGAAAGCACGCAATGGGGTAAAACGCCCCTTTCGTCTTGGGACAAGTATCGCCCGTGCGTCATCATCATCATCATCATGTATTTCGTTTAGCCTCCATAAAATGGCTTTTATGGCCAAGTGTCATACAGTATGTTTCAGTACAATTACAGCAAAGCTCAATTGAGACTACTCTAATTACCTAAGGATACAACCAATGCGGTCAAAACATGATATCCAAATGACCAAACAAACTACTGCTCATCCGGCCCCCGCAACCACTCCCGCACAGCTCCCGACACCCGCGAGCGGTCACCGCATCCCGAACATCAGAGGGGGACCAGTTTCACACAGAAGTCGCCCGGTAGGTAAACAAACTTCGGGCCAACTCCCTGCGCACCCGAGGCGGCTGCAGTAGACCGGCAAGAGCACCGCGCGTGTCTCGGACCGTCACGTCACTCCGGTACTCGACCCGATCTCGCAATGCGTCGGGAGCGCGCGGGTGATGCATGGGTCTGAACAGCATGGCTACGTGTCGCTCGGTAATCAGGTCATCAAAGGTCGGCCAGTTAAGCTGATTTAAAAGCGGTGAGACATGATCGCGTTTTTTAGAACAAAATACAATGCGAGCACAGTGGTTTATAACTTTTTGCAAACGGTGTCGTTGAGTTGTACCGCAAGCACCATATACAGTCAAACAATATAAAATATGAGGAAACACTAGCGCTTCAATTAAAAACCTTTTCACGTCAGATGGCAAACGATGAGACATTTTAGACAGGCCGCTGATGATTGCATAGCAACGACGCACAACCAAAGACACATGTGAAGCCCACGTCAAGTTACAGTCAACAGCCATGCCTAAAACCTTAACAGATGATGATGGGTGAATAGCGGTGCCTCCGAAGTTAACACAAAAATATATATCTAAGCGTCGCTGCCTACACCGAACTATCATGACATCAGTTTTGTTTGGATTGATACGCAAGCTATTATCCTCAAACCAAGCGCTCGCTACTTTTAAGCTTGCTTCAACGCGACACTGAAGGTTGGGAAAATCTACAGTGTTACAACAGTGAATTAATTGTGCGTCATCTGCATACAAAACGATTTTGCAGTCGTCAAAGTAAGATGGCAAATCATTAGTGAATACAAGTAAACAGAATTGGCCCGATAAGCGAACCTTGAATTACGCCGTGCGTGACAGGCGCGCTCAACAATCCTCCCCTAACGTACTGAGAGCGCTCAGCAAGCCAGTTTTCAAACCAATGGCTGTGTACACCGTACCAACCTAATTTGTATAAAAGCCTGGCGTGTTTCACAGAATCAAAAGCCTTAGATGTGTCAGCTGTCGTAATACCTGAAATATGACCAGAATCCATATTATCAACCAAGTGACCGATGACGTCAAGCATTGCTGACTCCGTAGAGTGCCCCGGTCTAAAGCCGTGCTGTTCGCTACAAAGAATGTTGTGATCTAACAAATAAGTCATAAGCTGTTCACAGATAATGCGCTCCGTTATTTTTTTTCGACGGTTGGGAGAATTGACACTGGCTTGTAGTTGTTCGGATCGAGTTTGCAGCCAGACTTGTGTAGCGAATTACACTAGCCATTTTCCACGACGAAGGTAGCACACCCGACATAATGGAAGCGTTAATGACATGCAGCAGTTCTGGGCCAATGACCGGAAGAGTCATCCGTACCATGTCTATCGTAATGCCGTCGTCTCCGGACGCCCGTGAGCCGGACATACGTCGGACAGCGGCTGCCAGCTCCGGCAGCGTTGCCGGCCGGACGCCGAATGCACCGCTGACCACACAGCGCGAACGCGGAGAGAGGGGGGCACGATCCGAACGTTCGCTGTCTATCGCTGCCGCCACCCACGATCCCACAGATGCAAAGTGTTTGTTGAGCCGGTCTGACCATGCACTGGTGCCTTTTTCGGTGTCGATGGACTTCCGAGATGAAATCAGAAATCGTTGAGTGTCTTTCCACGTGTGTCGCCATGAGTTCCGGAAAGACGTGGCAAAGAAATCCGAGCGCGCCTGCGCTAGAGAACTCCTCGCCTGATTACGGCTCACACGGTAGACGTCACGTGTCTCGGGGCTCGGATCGCTCTCGCACGCATTTCTGGCCAGGTCACGTGCTCGCATGAGTATTCGCACGTCGTCGTTGTCTGTGAGCCATGGACATGGTGGGTGTTTCGGTCGGATCGTGATCTGCGGCATGTGTCGGTCAATAACAGGTGACCATACAGCCCGCCAGACAGACCACTTTTCCTCCAATCCGGTCGCCTCTCTCACTCCGCTCCAGTCCGCCAGCAGGAAATCGAGGCGGAGAGCGTCCGGTACCAGCGAACGGGTTGATCTGATGGTAATCTCCTTTGCCTGTCGTTTCTCCCGCGTCATAGCCAGACGGGCGGCAACCATGTGATGGTCGCTGCAGTGAATGGGGGTGACCGTGACGGTGGTAGTCGAATCCGAGACCAGAACTATGACGTGGTCGATAATCGTTCTAGATGCCGACGCCCCATCAGTCACAGCGGTGTTATGTCTCGTTGTTTGTGTGACGATCTGTGTCAGGTTCATGTCTTCTAGGAGCTGCAAATAGCTTGCAACCCCTGGCTTTGCCGGATGTGACGCGTCAAAGTTCAGGTCGCCAAGAACGTGCACCGGTTTGCCCAGTCCGAGTGCGTGCACTAACTGTCCCTGCAGATCGTCATTGGCCGGATTCAGCGTGACGCCGGGAGGTCGTTAACAGACACCTATCACACTGGACTGGCTTCTGCACACGCTAAACCACACGCTCTCTAATAGTGAGCCACTGGACGGTACATCGAGCTGCTCGACACAGAGGTCAGCTTTGTACAGAACGCATATTCCCCCGCCACGCACTCGCCGACCGTCACGAGCAGGTCGGTCTCTCCGAAGCACACGGTAACCAGGGAAGACGAGAAATCTGCTGTCCAGATCTTCCTGGAGCCACGTCTCGGTCAGACACAGTATATCGATGTCATGATGGCGCAGGAGTTCCAACACATCATCTAACGACGGCATCAGCGAACGCACGTTGAGATGGGCGACTTGCATAGTCCCTGCCGGCCGGCGCTCCCCGTCCGCTGCACCCCCAGTCCGGCCGCCGTCCGACAGCCGGCTCGTCCGCCGCTCGGTCAGCCGGTCCGGACGAACCAGGCAGCGCGGGATGTCACCGCCATGGGTCCGGTCAGCCGGCCGGGAGCCGCGAGGCAGCGTTCCCGGCAGCCGGGCCCCAACGCGTACCGAGATCCGTTCACCGAGTGTCGAGAGCGGGACCCGGATGACAGCTCGGTCGTAGAGCTGTCTGCCGCTCGGGCGCTGGTCAGACCATCGTTTCGCGCCGCGGCGCCACTGCAGACGGCGTCCAGCTCTTCTCCCCCTGACGTGTCTGGCGACGCCCCTGTCCCGCTCACGGCAGGCCAGCCCCAGCGGCAGCACAGCAGCGCCTCCGGCGCCGGGTCGCGGTCGGTGGACCGCGTCATCCTGGGTCGGTCGCGCCCCTTCACGCCACGGCCTGAGGTCGGCCCTGGTACTCCAGGCGGGGCGCAGTGGCGGTGGGGGCTTACGTCACCGGCCAGGTCACAGCTCCACCGAGGCCCAGCACGGTAGATCAGAACGACCGCCGGAGATTGGTGCATAGTTCGGCTATACGTCTTCAAGAATCGGTAGAATGTCGAGTCGCGGGTCGTGGGCTTCGCCATACGCTGGCAACGGACATCCTAGCCAATTGTAAAAAAAAAATCAATTGCACAAATGAGAGATGTTGGAAGCGGCGTAACCGCCCCTGTCCAGCTTATTCAACAAATCACTCTCCCTCGGAATTTACCCAAGCAATTTCAGGGCAGCTAATGTTAAACCCATATTCAAAAACAAAGGTTCGCCCTCTGACCTCACATGCTACCGACCAATCAGCATTCTTTCAGCTCTCTCAAAGGTATTTGAAAAGCTTGTGTACAAAAACATATACGGCCACATTACTACCCACGCCCTTCTGACAGAGAAACAAAGCGGCTATCGAAGGCACCATAGCACTGAACTACAGCTTCATTATTTAGCCCATAATTTATACAAATCTTTAGACTCTGGCCGCGATTTCACCGTTATCTATTTAGATATTTAAAAATATTTCGACAAAATTTGGCACAGGGGCTTATTACACAAATGCGAAAACGAATTCGGGATTTCAGGAAGACTTCTCAACTGGTTAAAATCCTACTTGAGCGACAGAACACAACGAGTACACATTCGAAATAAATTTTCAGTCCCACGTAAAATTAATGCCGGCTGTCCGCAAGGATCTGTTCTTGGACCATTGCTGGCTTTAATCTACCTAGACAGACTTTCGAATCGCACGCACAACGACATATTATTTTTTTTTGCAGACGATACCTCATTATATGCCTCTCACACAGCAACGAACCTACTAACTACCCAACACACATTACAGCACGACTTCGACGAAATTCATAAATATGGTCAGGAGTGGGCCATTACATTCAACGCTGCCAAAACCATCCAACAAACATTTTCCCACAAAAGCCAACACCAACCACCAACACTTACATTTGGAGATGTCCCAATACCCATAAACGAAACACATAAGCACTTTGGCATGACTTTTTCAAAAGATCTCCGTTTCCACGAACATGTGAACGAAATATTAAATAAAGTCAATAAAACACTCAGTCCACTGTACGCTATTGCACAGCACCTTCTCCGACACGTTCTCGATCAAATATATCAAACATATTTTTATAAAACAGATTGGCGAAGCTGAGCCATCACTTACCACCCGAGACAAAACAGACCATAATCGAAGGGCTTGTTCATCCCCACATCATATACTGCCTGACTGTGTGGGGAAGCTGCTCAAAAACTCAAAAGTATAGGATACAGAAGGCTTTAAATTTTGGTGCCAGAATCATCACAGGACTGAAAAGGTCACAACACATTTCGCCCTCTCTAAAGTCACTTGGGTGGTTTAAAGTAGAAGAGCTGCTGACTGAACGTGACTTGGTGGTACTCTACCAGATACTGAGGTCGCCGAAGTCGCCTGACCATCTGCGCGCACTTGTGTTGCCTCGTGCAAACGTATCCGACCGGACCACGCGGGGATCAGAGAGAATGATGCTGCAAACTCCACGCGTGCGCACGGAGCTCGCTCGCCGATCATTTCTATGTCGGGCCACCACCGCCTGGAACCGCACACGTCAACATTCGGTCAATGACAGACACATTACGAAAATAATCGCCTCCTTCGTAAGACGTTTTGTGAGATGCTCTTCGTTTGACACTACCTTCCTTCGTCCCATAGCGGAGCATGCTCCCCTTGTTCGTAGAGATGATCAACGAAGGCGCTCCCGCATGATTCGAAATACCATGCCAATGTGGCAAGAAGTATATCGGGCAAACAGGAAGAAAACTGAACTTACGAATCAAAGAACATCAAAGAGACGTACGAAATAGCAATCATGCGGGGAGCGCTTTCGTTAGTCATCTCTACGAACAAAGGGAGCATGCTCCGCTATGGGACGAAGCGAAGGTGGCGTCAAACGAAGAGTATCTCACAACACGTCTTACGAAGGAGGCGATGCAAAATCTACATAGAAAAAGACCGAGCAATCAACCGGATGGAGGGCACGGCCTTTAGTAGTATATGGGACATGTGCCTATGAGATGTGCGATTACATTTTTTCGTAATGTGTATGTCATTGACCGAATGTTGACGTGTGTTTGAATATCTGTTGGAAGGGTTTATCTCCATGACTATAACGGGAGACTTTCTCCCACTTCGCACGTTTCTGTGTTAGCAAAAATCGAGTGCCCTTAATCATTTGAATATTGCGTTCTTATCAGCTACATTGTTGCTAAACTTTCTTGATAACGACCTCAATGTGTAGATCGAAAAATCGAATATTAATATAAACCAGATTAGTAGCCGATAAGTCGTACTTATTTAACTTTCTAATGCCTAATCAGAAGAGCTTAAAAACATACGTTACTAGATTAACGTTCCAATTATTGTTGTTCGGTGTCCAGCGCTACTGGTTGCCCTGTAATTTTCCTGCAACGTCAATACCGCCAGACCAACAGTGTTTTAGATTAGGGGAGGGTGGGCCCCATTTTTTTGCTTTTTGCTGAAAATCTCGTTTCCCATTTGACCAAGGCGGAGAGTGATAGCATTTTCACATAACTTGAGATTGCCTTGTATTCTGCATCGCCTAATTCTACTTTCTTCAATACACGAGTTTATAGGCGACGATTTCCAAAATCCCTGCAAAAGGGGCGTCTTGCCCCACCCCCGGAGGCAAGACGCCCAGGACCACGGGCCAAAACGCCCCATCCCCTCGAACTCGGCTCTTATGGAGATTAGGCGAAAACCAAAAATAACGTTCGATAGCTCGTCAGAATTCATGTCGAGACTAATTAGTCATTGTTTGTCTCAGGTCAATACTTAGGTCAACAGAGGTCATCAAATGTCAACCATGGGAACTCCTGGAATATGTCTCAGATTTCCCCAATTATCTCGGGAACTATGATAGCTGGGAACAAACGGGGAAAAAACAAAAGCTCTTTAAATATGCACTCGCTGGGCCAATGTCCATTTTTAGATCAGGTCAACAGTTTAGACACAGGAGGTCATCAACGGTTCATCATCATCATCAACATGTTTACTGTTTTACAACATATTTATATGGTACACATAAGGTAGAGTTGGCGCAAAAGCTGGGAAGCTTGACTTTAGGCGCCAACTCTAACACATATCATCAGGTACCTAATAACTCAACCGCCGCCGTATCACCGGTCATCGCGAGCAGCAGATCATACACCGCGCGCCCCGCCGGAGGAGCGGACCCACCAGAGCCTGTACAGGACTACGATTTAATCAACACCAGTGAATCTGTGAGAGTTTTGCAAGTAGTTTTGGAAGTGACGGGCTACCGCGCGGCCGCCGCCGCTACTGAGACTCGTGCCGTGCAACAGGATTTGTGATTGGATGGACCTGGACTCCTGCGTGAAGTTGTAGTGTAGACTCTGGGATATTTAAGCTAATCAATTCGTTTCTATGACAAGTGTATATCGGGCATGAGAAGATAAAGTGTGTTGTGTTTTCTTGTGGGTGCCCGCAGGGACATACCGGGAGTCTGACTTCTGAATTATGAACATGTGGGCGTTTAGTTGGGACATATCAGTTATCAATCTGGTGTGGAGAATGTTGCTTGCTTTGGTTCCATGTGAATAATATAAGGGGGGCTTGGATATACCTAACTGCTGTGCAATCTGTTTTTTTTTTTTAAGTCGGGATAAGGGAGCTGTTGCGTGGCTTCTGGTAATTGGTTCCATTGGTTTCCGGTGAGAGTGAAGAAGGAGCGCTGGTGTGACGTAGTGCGAGTTTGAACTAGGGTGTAATGGTTTGCGTTTCTTAGTGTCCTGTTCGTGTCGTGTGCGCGTGAATGTGGCATGCTGGCGGTGATGTAGCTGGGTGTGTTGTGACGTTCGGGTGCAGTTCATTTGTGGTAGAGTGTTAGGCGGTGAATGTGTCGTCTCGTGGTCAGCTTGTCCCATCCCAGCTCGATTCGTAATTTGTCGGATGATGTTCTAAAGAGCGTCCCAGTCGTCAGTCTAGCTGCTCTGTTTTGTAGTGTCTCCAGTCTTGTCGCGTCTTGAATTGTGATATGCCCGTCGTAGATGGTGTCACAGTAGTCGAAGTGCGGTCTGATGTATGTATGTATGTATGTATGTATTCGTAAAAATCTCCACATCGTGGCTCTTCCGATTTCAGAGTCAATACAGTAAACACAATTATAAAAGCACAAATCAATAAACACGTTTAAAATAACTACACTCCATCACCCTTTAGCCATCTCAGTACACCCGCGTGAAAAAGACCGGGCGACTCGACTATCCTAAGCTGAGCTGGTAGACGGTAATATCTGTTGGAAGGGTTTATCTCCATGACTATAACGGGAGACTTTCTCCCACTTCGCACGTTTCTGTGTTAGCAAACATCAAGTGCCCTTAATCATTTGAATATTGCGTTCTTATCAGCTACATTGTTGCCAAACTTGCTTGATAACGACCTCAATGTGAAGGTCGAAAATTTGAATATTAATACAAACCTGATTAGTAGCCGATAAGTCAATAATTTAACATCCGTTAATCTAGTACTTCGTTCAAAAGTTTGAAGAGGGTGTGTTCATACATGGCAGGTGTGTATGATGCTTTGTCCCGGTAAGAGCTAAGCATGATGATTGCACGAATCCTAACTATACTTGTCACCTATCTGAAAACTGAACTGAAGGATTCGATGAATGTCTACCTTGTAACACAGCAACCCTTTCACATACCTCTCAGAAAGCGCAAGCCTTCAATTTGTCTGAAGATCCAGACTGCATGGTATGTAATGAGGTCATCCGAACACACACGTACGTCATTAGTATGCCCACCAGGTGGCGACCGACGCAGATGCGAGGTGCACAACGCTACACAGCGAAACTTTATATGTACATTCATCGGCCAATGTGCGGATGTGAGATGAAAAGCTATCCCGTGTTAGACCGAGGATGACGCACTGGCAGTAAACGTCGGCTGTTGCCAAGGAACAAACATGGTGGCGTCACCTGCCATGAGTTTTGCGGCCTTTGTCCAGGTCGGTGCCGTCAGTCAGTCTTTAACAAGGGACTGAGTTCGCATGTGGCTCGACGTCTGCCAGTCTTGACTCGAATCGGGCCCGGTCAGGTGACCAACGCATTGTGTGGATTCCGATCTCAGCTGTGGTCCTGACGTCACTGACCTTCTATCGCCCCGTTTCGGTCCCAGTCCTGACCCAAGCTCCCTTCTCGGACTCTGGACCCTGGCTGCGTTCCGGAAATTCGGTCCACCCTCGCCCCCCCCCTCCCCCGGTCCCGGTGACCTACGTACCGCGACGGGTCACCCTCAACCACCGGAAGGCCATGCGAGCCACCTCCTGCGCGACTCGTCTTATCGGGCGACGTGACGAGGGCCGAGGTGCGATAGCGCCGCGGCAGTGTGAGCGGAGCGTGTGACGCGAGTACAGGTGTCGGAGCGTGGGATCGGGGCTGCCTGCGGGGTGTGACGGGAGCAGACCACCTGACGGACTGACAGACTCACGTGCAGAAGCCGACAGATGGCGACACCGCAGCAGAAGGAGCAAACCGACCTCAAGTCGGGACGGGACCGGTATACGCTCGTGGCGACCGGCGCCGCCGCGGACCCAGCCCCGAAGGTCCGCACCAAACAGGTGAGACGCGAGACGCGAGACGCGAGACGCTAGGCGGCGGAAGCGCGGCAGAAGCGATGCATGTGATAGGACCTGCGGGGGGGGGGGGGCGGGGGGGGGGGGGGGGGGGGTTATCTGTGAAGGACACAGCTGTTGGCTTTCCATGTGAAGCCAGACTTCTGCACCGGCTGATGACCTCGACCTCCACTTGCCTCCGCCTCCCTGGCGGCAGATACAGCTGTTAATGTGACTGCACAGCACGTCACGGCAACTTTCATGGCGAGAAAGTTGTGCACCTCCACCAGGAAGAGACGGCCAGCCCATGTGCTGACCACGTCTCTCGCTCGTTTCAGTACTATTATAAGAAGCTGGCGTATCGCGGATTCGCCATGGTCATCCTCCTGTTCATCATTGCCGGCACGGTGTATGCAGGTGAGGTTGTTGACCTTTTGCTCTGCTGTGCAGCAGTCATCACCTGTGGGCTGTGTCACTTTTGGCGATAGCGTCTTCTCTTTACTCCGCAGGCCGTTCCAAAGCCAAGCCTTTGGTCAAGTCGTATGCACTAGGTGTGGTACATACTAAGCACTGTAATATTCATCATGAATGTGGAAGGAACGAATAATCGTTTTAGCAAAACAGCATGCAGACATAATTGTCCCTTCATGTTTTGTTGCCTCGTTCTTTCATTTGTTCTTTCCTCTTCTTAACACTGTTTAGCCTGAGCGTTCAACAACATTAGCGCTACAGAAATATGACATTACAATTACGGTGGATACAGCAATGCAATACCTATTTATGAGTTCATTATACAAGTGGTGCTTTGCATACGCTTTGTTCATTTTATTTGTTTATTTCCCATGAGCAATGCACAGGTACAATACCCAATTACGGATGCAGTCCGTTGTTAAAAACAATTTGCTTATAATAATAATATATAATACTTATATAATCATCTGCTTTTACTTCTAAGTCAGCATTTACAAGTTGAAACTGATAGCTGATTGATGTGAACCACAATGCCTGTCGATTTAAATGAAATGTTCGTGACTACAGCATAAAGCCTGAGTCTCATCTCCATCGTCCCCGCCTTCCCAAAGCTAGTAGAGAAAGTTGTGCAGCGGCAACTGTACACTTATATGTCTAACAATCATCTTTTTTCCTCATCCCAGCACGGTTTTCGCTCAAATCACTCCACCGAAACCGCGATTCTTATCGTATCCGATAATATCCTTTCCGCCACCGACCGCCAGGACATCACCCTCCTCTGTCTCATTGATCTGTCAAAATGCTTTGACGTGTTCGACCACGCAAAGCTCCTTTCCAAACTGCAAACCTATTCTATCGATCCTACCTGGTTTTCCTCTTACCTCACTGGCCACACTCAATCTGTTTGTACAGCTGACGGGCGTGGAAACCGTCACCTTTCCCGATCCCTACCCAATCCTATCGGTGTCTTCCAAGGATCTTCACTTGGCCCGCTCCTATTCCAGATTTTCGCCAACGATCTTGCCCTGTTCGCACCACAGGCGCACGTGGTGCAGTACGCTGACGATACCCAAATTCTGGTCTCAGGCAAAAAAGGATCCCTCCCTCAGCTCATTGCTACCATGGAACAGGCTTTATCATCTCTCGATGCCTGGTTCCATTCCCATGGTTTGAAAGTGAATACCGGGAAAACAGAACTCATGGTCTGTGGTTCCCGTCAAAATTGTCGCGGCATGGCCCCGACCACTATTCGGTTCCGCGAGGACATAGTGCGTGAGAGCCCCACGGTGAGGAACCTTGGCGTACTGTTCGACAAGAACCTCTCGTGGGACTCACACGTATCTGCCCTCGTCAAAAAATGTAACGGTATCCTCATCGGCCTGACCCACGTGCGTCATCAGATCCCTTCGTCACTTCTTCCTATCATAGTCGACGCCCTTGTCATCTCGCACGTCCGATACTGTTTGACGGTGTTCGGCAACGGCTCAGAGAAAAACATGCAGCGCCTCCAAAAGATCCTCAATTTTGGCTTGCGCGCTGTCTGGCCGGCGTAAATTTGATCACATATCGGACTTGCGAGATGAACTGGGCTGGCTCACCGCCCGGCAGCTGTACGAACTTCAATCCCTCAATCTTCTTCACAAAATTCGCACCACCGGAGAACCACAGGCTCTCGCTTCCGGCTTTAGACAAACTCTGAGTTTCGATCTAGAAGCACACGCCAGGGCGCTGATTTGGCCCTCCTGCGCGTGAGAACCGAAGCCGGCAAGAGACGCTTTTTATACAGTGTAGCGCAGCGCTACAACGCGTTGCCGCTGGACCTGCGTGAGGCGTCTTTACCATCTTTTAAACGTCAGCTCGGTGATCTTTTACATGGTGTATGATGGGTGTCGTGTATGTTTATGTCGGTCGCTGTGTGAATGTGTGTATGATCATGGAGTGTATTTTAGTTTTTGTATGCATGTTGCTAAGTGTCGTTTTTAACATGTCTCTACCTTTTAACCATGACGCGACACTCAGAATAGCCGTTTTATGCATCGGAGAGTGTTTTTACTGTCAATACATACATACATACATACAAAGAAGACAATATGCAAGTTATGGAAAATAAGCTTCACCTAAGTTCCCTATTGCGATAACAATCTGTCAACATGCCTGTCGCACATTGCTCAGTGTATGTACCTCCATACCTAACTTTAATGCATTCTCTGAAAATGCTGCGGCAGAACTTTTCATTTCAGCGCACACTATGTGCTCAAGTTCCCCCAGCTGACCCCATATAATGAACGTCGAAACACTCAACCCGCCTGCGGTAGTTCATTGTAACAATTATAATTATGAGGCAGCTAAGGGCACACTCTTAGAAGCTGACTAGACAAAGACACAAAATGCATTCAGCCTGCAATACTTGAACGTCTGCTTGAATATCATATACATGCGTTTCCTACAATCGACTTCAGAATAACTTTCCGGCATAGTTGCTTTGACATCCGTTCTGTTGCGTGTGTCCGTTTCAGTGGCGAGCCTGCACGCGCCGGAGCCGGTGCTGCCTCTGCAGTCGGCCGGCAGGCGGCCCGGACAGCTGCCTGGCCAGCCCATACGCCTTCCCGGCCGCATTTATAACAGCGGCCGCCAGCTGCCGCAGCACCAACTGGGCATCATGCACGGGGGCGACGCCGACCCCGGTCAGTGCTGCTGCTACTGCCGCCGCCACAGCGTCGGTAGAAGTGGCAGATGACAGGTGGCAGATGACAGGTGGCAGATGACAGGTGGCAGATGACAGGTGGCAGATGACAGGTGGCAGATGACAGGCGGCAGATGACGGATAGCAAACGATACGGACAGGATTTAGATAACGTGTGAAATGTAGGCTGCAGGTGCCTCTGGCAAGTGTCGCATCACTTTCACAATTCGAATGCGCATCGTAAGAGGCAACAGGCTACATGATACATGGCATTGAAACCACAGGTCTTCATTAATGTGAAGATATTGCCGATTATGTGGTGCTTCGCAGAAGTACCAGCTTACGCAGTCAGATACTGCTTTCACATTGTTTAGCTTTCTGCCGAGCTAGTGCACTAGCGATGTCTACTTAGCCCGCGCACTGCAGGGGGTTTGCGCCGGACACCAACTGCAGGGGGGTTGATTTCCGCCCCCCCCCCCTGAGATCTCGAAAACTACGCAACATAGCGACAAGCGGAAAACGGTGTTGCATAGCTTGATAGAAGTTCTATCGAAAGTATTTCAGTATTTTTTTAGGTCAGGTCAAAATTGAGGTCACCACAGGTCATCAAAGGTCACATTTGCCAGTTTTTCATGTTTTAGGACTTCGCTCCAGAAATTCCCATATATCTCGGAAACTATGCTAGATAGAAACAAACGGAAAAAAGCGATCGCCAGCCATTGAAATTTGAAATCGACAAATTGTCCTCAAATTTGATCTCAGATCAATATTTGAGGCTCCAGAGGTAAAAAAGGCAACAAATGCTGCTTTTTTTGCAAAACAGTTTTGAGCTAATAACCTTTTACCTAATAAGGATAACGGAAAACTGTTTACGCCATTGTGTTTGCCTTGTCAAGGCGCTTTGCATGATGTACATGGTGTTTGTGTTAGGTCAACTTCAAATTTTGACTTCAGGTAACGTGACCTTGACCTGAGGTCAAGACCCAAGTAGGTCATGTTGCATATAGGGAGACGTCTCTCGACGAGACAAACACATTGCTGTCGGGTTTACTTCTCTATCTGTATTATGTCGCGAGTCATTCACAAAAAAAGTGATGGTAACCTCGAATGACCTGAAATGACCCCATAGGGGTCACTGAACAAAACTTACATCTGGATCATCAAGAATATCCTATAATAACATGATCCAGAAGTAATTGGACTAATATCATGTATATCCTTGAAATAGGAAGCATTTGAATATTTCCCCATTTACTTATTATGGGGAGGTCACGAAATTGACCTGACCTTAGGTCACGGATATCAAAATTCCGAGATAAACGAATTGTAAGTACTTATGCCCTCATGACACCCTATAAGTTTCAAACTGATCGTTGAGAAACTCTCGCTTTGGCACAACTGCAAACGTTTTTGGAGGTGGGGTCACTTGACCTGATTTGGTGACCTGACATGAGATGACCCGAGGTTCATTTTTTCCAAAGTGTGCGCAATTGATGTCCTAACAGGTGTCGTCGTTGTTTCGCTATCTGCGAAAAACATGAGGGGGGGGCGGCGGAAATCATCCCCCCTGCAGTGCGCGGGTTAAGAAAGAAGTGCATCGTCTGAAATTTGAGCATACAGTCTGGAGCAACAGCCTGGAGTGGTCTTGAGTTAATCAGAGCCCCGAGTCGTGAGCATTGTGCCGTGTTCCACATTCGAGAATCCCACACACTGGTGACTGACCTCGCCCCCGCCACTGCCAGCTGCCGGCCAGCCACCTATCAGCTATTGCCGCCGCGTTAGTGTTGTGATACAGCGGCGACTTACACACTGAGGGATGGCGTCATCATTTCCGCAGAATGGTCCCTGATACATTCCAGTCTTGCTATCCTAAAAACAAAACATTGTACTTGAGCAGCCAAGGATTAAGTTTACGGGACAAAACACAGGACAGAACGCTTCTTCACTGCCTGCGTGCCACCGCTCTCGGCCCGTGCCGACCGGTGGCCGCGGGCGGTGTTGTGTAATGCGGCACAGTCTAACTTCCAGAGCGGCGCTCGGCCGGCACTGGGCGGGCATCGGGCTGGCCAAGGTCACTACAGTCCCAACAGGTCATTATCCGCAGTCTCCTTCCCATTATGTCAGTTGTGCTTCCATCGAATAGCCATGATCGCCTGTCTGCGGTCCCGGCTGAGCCGCTAACAGTTAGACGCCGGATAGAAACGGTGGCTGGGCAAGGCAGACTTTCTAATACGACAATTTGAGATCGGGACAGTTTGTCGGCTGAGCCGGTTTCGACCAGCCGTCTTAGCGTCGGAGACCGATATGCAGGACGGATCGCCCTATATGATGCAGTGAAATTCCTACATCACCATCTCAAGCGTTTGCCGGGCCGGCCAATGACAGTAGTCAAATCCGAGTGGAAGTTTGATTACCGAAGCAGGGAATGAAATATGACACCCGTAATTCAAATGTCCGCGTTGGCAATTGTACCCATCACTGAGAGCTGATTGACCATCTCAGGCCGATTTCACAAATAAGCTAGTAATTACACATGTTTGCGATTACAAACGCAAGAAAATATTGCAAACCGCACAAAAAGCTATTTCACAAACATTCACCACCTCTGAATTACCGATTGTAAAGAAAATTGTAGACACAAATCTTAGCATAGCAGAACATTTGAAATCAAGAACGTTTGTATTAAAGTTGATGCTAATGACAAATAATTTGATTGTTAACTAACTGATTTAACAAATCCTTACATTGTGGTTTATTTTGTTATTCAAAATAAAATTAGTTATAGGAAGAATTATCTTTTAATTAACATTTCATCAGAAAGCAAACTCTGACTGTAAAAATACATCTTGGTAAGCAATTAGAGTAAGCAGAATGTGCCCATTTACCGGGTGGCGAAACATAATGATAACAACAGAACTGGGTCCTGTTGTTCATCTCTTATAACTGCGGCTTTTTGTCCTATCTGATTCATATCTGGGTCTGGTTCATATCATGCTAGGATAACCTGTCACTTTGAGTTGCTGATGTCGTATTTTTATGGTGCGAACGCTAAGACCGATTTTAGGTGTAAAAATATATTAAAATGTTTTCAAAACTGCCTGTTTCAGCAGGTATCATGTTAACATTGTTTGTGAATACTGAGGTGAAGAAAACGGGTCCGTCCGATCAGTGTAGACACGGGGATTTGCAAAACAGATTGCAAAACACCAAGTTATGAGGGTTTCGGTTGCTGATGTACCATTATCATAGCAGAGAGGGGAGGGAAGCTAGGATAGAGATTGGGGTAAACAAGATGAATCCGCCCTCCAGATCGCGAACAAAATGGCGGTTAATGTCGTAACTTTAGGACCAGCCAAGAGGTCTCTTAATTTTACGAATATTATATCTAGATGATTTATCGAGGTCAGCCGTCCCACGGCAGGCTTGTACTTGACCAACATGGTGTGTGACGGGAGGAAATATAAATAGATATACTCCAGTGGTAATTAAACCACTTTTCCCGTTGTGGCAGATAGAAACGCCCGACGTTTACAAAATACATAGGGCTTTGTTAAGTGACTTTTTGCAATTGTTCTTACATTTTTTGGAACAATCAAAATGCGATGGGCGTAGGCATTTTCAAAATACTTTCTCTTGTATGTCTAATTACAAAATTATGTAATCTCATATTAGCGACGGAAGACCGTAATCGTTTGTTTATTGTTAATTGGGTGAAAAGATAATTATAGGTTGCGTCCTCTGCGTCCTACCATCGTTAAATCAATGCAGCTGACTCGCGCTGATATCGCAGCCGCTGCTTCGCCCCGTCTACGCAGGTGAGCGCCTTGGCCGAGGTCCGAGTGGGGAGGGTGGAGTCCCAGTTATGAGGATTCAAGCTCTAAACAGATGAGCAACGAGTTCTAAAATCGATCATAAGCTCCTACGTCAGAAGCGCCGCTTGCGGCCACCACGCCAGTCTTGTGTGGGGTTGTACTAGCCATGTTAACAGATGCGGAGGCGGCTTACCCAGGGTAGTAATGCTGTCCGGCTGTCCGGCTGTCCGGCTGTCCGAACAGCACATTTCCTCACATCCGTCATCCTTTGAGAAATAGAACATGTGCAATTACAAACATTTCTACAAACAATATCTTTGTTAACTAGTTTGTAAATAGTAAATTGAGATTTATTGCCCTGAAGTTTTGTGAAATCCAAACTACAAGCATATGTAAAAAATTATTTGTAATAACAAAGAAATTATTTGCAATTACAAACTTTGTTGCTTTGTGAAATTGGCCTCTGATGAAGTTTGGGTCATTTTACAGTTTTGTACTGATTAATTCAAATATTTCGTAGCAAAAATAGAAACTGTGGCGAACTCATATATTTTGACCGATTTAAGTTACTATGGGTATTTCAGTTACATTGAATTTTCGAATTTCAATTTGGGTGTGAC
>JAXIVJ010008021.1:17500-57596 GCA_036785665.1 Chirona hameri | reverse complement strand
GTCCAGATACAGTTTCAGGCGTAGTTCACGGTCAAATCCGTTTCATCTTGCATATGATAGTTTGGCGTCTAGATGCCAAACTAAAAACTGTGTAGGGTGAAACAGATTTTGACCATGTTAATCTACGCCTGAAGTTCTATTCGGACACCGATTTTCAAGGAATTCGAAGGGGTCCGCCAAAATTCGAATCTGTCGCTGGCGGAATATATATTTGCGCCTAGATGCCGAACTATCATAGTAGGGTGAAACGGATTTAACCATAATAATCTACGCCTGATACTCTATCTGGACACCAAATTTCATGGAAATCAAAGGGGTCCGCCAAAATTCGAATCTGTCGCTGGCGTACTCTATTGGCGTCTAGATGCCAAACTATAATATGTAGGGTGAAACGGATTTAACCATGTTAATCTACGCCTGAAGGGCTATCTGGACACCGATTTTCATGGAATTCGAAGGGGTCCGCCAAAATTCGAATATGTCGCTGGCGGACTCTATTGGCGTCTAGATGGTGAACTATCATATGTAGGGTAAAACGAATTCAACCATGTGTATCAACACCTGAAGATCTATCTGGACACCGATTTTTATGGAATTCGAAGGGGTCCGCCAAAATTCGAATATGTCGCTGGCGGACTCTATTGGGTGTCCGGACAATTCTTCGTCCAGCATTTCTTCGTAGCGCATTTCTTCGTCCGCAAATTTTCGTCTAGCGTTTCTTCGTAGCGCATTTCTTCGTCGCGCGTTTCTTCGTCTCGCATTTCTTCGTATCGTCAAATCATCGTCTCGCATTTCTTCGTATCCGCGGAACTTCGTATACGCAAATCTTCGTATCGTAAATATTCGTCTACGCAAATATTCGTCTACGCAAATATTCGTCTACGCAAAATATTCGTCTACGCAAATCAGTGGCGTAGCCAAGGGGGGGGGGGGGGCAAAGGGGCCATGCCCCCCCCCCCCCTGGAGGCCAGGCGGGCCCCTCTGGCGACCGAGCGAGGGCCCCCTGGGGCCGAAGGCCCCAGTGTTTTGGATGGTGTCAGGTGCCCGCAGAACGCCTTATGTCGCATAAAGAACGTCCACGAACAAATCTAACACGAATAAATAACAGCATTTAAGAGCTGGTATTTATTTCGAGGGCCCCTCAGGCCTTCCCAGGGTTTCCAATTCCTTTCCAGGGCCCCTCAGACATTTCGAGGGCCCCCTCAGGCATTTCGAGGGCCCCTCAGGCATTTCGAGGGCCCCTCAGGCATTTCGAGGGCCCCTCAGGCCAGGCACGTAGCCAGGATTTCGTCCAGGGGGTGTGTGTGGGGGGGGGGGGGGGGGGGGGGGGCGGCGCCTCGAAAGGGCCCTTTCCCGAGCGTTAACCCCCCCCCCCAAAAAAAAAAAACTCTACGGATTTCGGCCACTTTATTTTGTGAGGTTCAACTTTCCAGGGGCCCTCTGATCTGTCCAGGGGCCCTCTGGTCTGTCCAGGGGCCCTCTGGTCTGTCCAGGGGCCCTCCAGCCTGCTCAGGGGCCCTTCCGAGCTGGCCAGGGACTGCACTGGCTGCTTTTTCACCCTGCCGACATCCTCAGGGGCCTCTCCGACCTGCCCAGGGGTCCTTATGTGCTGGCCAGAGGCCCATTCGACGTAATCAGGGGCCATCTGACCTGCTCAGGAACCCTTTCGGTCTGGTCAGGGGCCCCTTTGACATGCACAGGGGCCCTTTGAACTTCCCAAGGGCCCTCTGGTCTGCCCAGGAGCCCTCCAGCCTTCTAAGGGGCCCTTCCAACCTGGCAAGAGACTGCGCTTTCTGTTTTGTCGCCTTGTCAACATGCTCTGAGGGCCCTTCGACCTGCTCTGGGGCCCCTCCGTGCTGACTAGGAGCCCATTCGGCATGTTCAGGGGCCCATTTGGTCTGGTCAGGGGCCCCTCTGACATGCACAGGGGCCCTTTTAACTTCCCAGAGGCCCTCTGGTGCTGGTCTGTCCAGGGGCCCTCCAGGTTGTTCAAGGGGTCCTTAAGACCTGGCAAGGGAATGCACTGGCTGCTTTGTCGCCCTGCCGACATGCTCAGGGGCCTCTCCGACCTTCCCAGGGGTTCCTCTGTGCTGGCTCGGTGCTCATTCGACGTGTTCAGGGGCCCTTTGACCCGCTCAGGGGCCCTTTCGGCTTGTCCAGGGGCCCTTCTGACATGTACAGGGCTCTGCTGAACGTCCAAGGGCCCTCCGGTCTTTCAGAAAGGGCCCTGGTGCCCCTAAAGAATCTCTGACATGCTCTAAACTCTTAAAGGAAATAGTTCACCTTCGGATATTTTTCAGAACACGATTTTATTATATTTTTTAATACAGTTTCTTTTTTTCTTTTTAAAAATGGTCCTACATCGCGCCAATTCAGGACAGAAGGTTGTAAATTATTGATTTTATGGTGTACGCTATTGGTCTGCGCATGCTCCATGGCAGTGCTGGCACTTTCAGACGGTACGGTACATCATATATGCGCCGTATTCCTTCGCCAAAAAGTCAAATACCTTCGGCTGGAGAGTCTTTTCAGCCAAGAAAAGCTCCAGATAAGGATTTCTCAACACGGGCTACAAAACTGCTATTTCAGTTCAAAACCCATGTTGAAGGTGAACTATTTCCTTTAAAGACCACGCTTCGCGTAGTCCATGAGCGTGGTCTCGTCGGCCCTTTTCGGTGCGCTGCGCGCTGCGCGCCCGAAAAGGGCCCGCCGGGCCTCCAGGGCGGGGGGGGGGGGGGGGAGGTAGCCTCCCCCTTGGCTACGTGCCTGCCTCAGGCCTACCGAGTTAATGTTATCGACTTTTAAGCGTTGGTTACAAAATGATCTGTCCGACCTCCTATTTCCCTAAATATGGCAGCATTTGGTAGCATAGCCAACGAGCTACAATAACAGCGCAAGCCCTCATGTGGATGCGCGTGAAGTTATTGTGACGTTAGGACAAAATGTATTGGGGTCTGGACGTTTGGAAGAAGACGTTTGGGATGGGTGGTGGTGGTGGGGCAGGGGCGGATCCAGGATTTTCTAAGGCAGGGGGCTTCAGGCCTGAGGGCGGCATATTTCCTCGGTGACGGGGGCGGCATGGTGCCTTCCGAGGGCGGCATAATGCGTTGTGAGGGCGGCAAGATGTCTTCTGAGGGTGCCAGGGTGCCTTCCAAGAGTGCTACGATGCTGTTGGTAGACGCAAGGGCGCCCTGGCGGCCTCCCGAAAACGCTACGGCGCCTTCGGCGCCGGCAAATCCTATACAAAAATGGCACCGTTTTCTAAGGCAGGGGGCTTCAGCCCCTACGGCCCCCCTGGATCCGCCACTGTGGTGGGTGGGTGGGGGGGGGGGGGGGGGCACGGAATATTTTTTTTAGGGAGAATCCCAAAGTCTCACATTTCTGAAAACTCATCAGATTTTGCTTGCTTATGCATTGATAGCTGATTTAAAACAAACTTTCCTTAGATAAAGTTGCTTAGATTTTCTTATCAGGAAATGTGTACATTTTGTGCTGATTTCAGGCGGTTTGACGGCTGCTATGGCCTCTTTTCCACTGGATCTGCCATTTTTTTTTAGGGGGGGAATCCCAAAAAGTCTCACACATTTCTGAAAACTCATCGGATTTCGCTTGCTTATGCATTGATAGCTGATTTAAAACAAACTTCCTTAGATAAAGTTGCTTAGATTTTCTTATCAGGAAATGTGTACATTTTGTGCTGATTTCAGGCGGTTTGATGGGTTTGATGGGATATAAATTTTTACCCCCAAACTCGAACCCTAGATCCGTCAGTGTGTGGGCCCCCAATTGGCTACGAGGGCCCCTCTGATCCCGTTTGCCCCCCCCCCCCTGGCTGAAATCCTGGCTACGCCCCTGACGCCAATCTTCGTCCGCAAATCTTCGTCCGCAAATCTTCGTCCGCAAATCTTCGTCCGCAAATCTTCGTCCGTAAATCTTCGTCCGCAAATCTTCGTTCGCAAATCTTCGTCCGCAAATATTCGTCCGCAAATCTTCGTCCGCAAATCTTCGTCCGCAAATATTCGTCCACAGTTTTGCATTTGACTTTTTGCGTTTTTGACTTTTTGCATTTGACTTTTTGCCTTTTTGACTTTTTGCATTTGAATTTTTGCCTTTTTTACTTTTATCCATTATGACTTTTTGCCTCTTTGACTTTTTGCATTTGACTTTTATCCTTTTGACTTTGCATTTGACTTTTTGTCTTTTTGACTTTTTGGTGTTTTTACTTTTTGCATTCGACTTTTATCCCATTTGACTTTTTGCCCGTTTGACTTTTTGCGTTTGACTTTTTGCTTTTTGCCTTTTTGCCATTTTACTTTTTGTCCGTTTGACTTTTTGCCGTTTTGACTTTTTGCATTTGACTTTTAGCCTATTTGACTTTTCATTTTATTTTTTGTCTTTTTGACTTTTTGATGTTTTGACTTTTTGCATTTGACTTTTATCCCATTTGACTTTTTGCCCGTTTGACTTTTTGCGTTTGACTTTTTGCTTTTTGCCTTTTTGCCATTTTACTTTTTGTCCGTTTTACTTTTTCCCGTTTTGACTTTTTGCATTTGACTTTTAGCCTATTTGATTTTGCATTTGACTTTTGTCTTTTTGACTTTTTGGTGTTTTGACTTTTTGCATTTGACTTTTATCCCACTTGAATTTTTGCCCGTTTGACTTTTTGCGTTTGAATTTTTGCTTTTTGCCTTTTTGCCATTTTACTTTTAGTCCGTTTGACTTTTTTTGTTGCCGTTTTGACTGGTCGGCACTGGTCTCAAACAGGTAGGTTAGATGGGGCTGCTCAGCAAAGAAGTCCGCTTGTCAATCGGACGTGCGGTTGCAGAGGTATGAGCTTCTCAAAAGCGTCGCCACGGAAGCGCTCATAATTACGCAAATCTTCGTAGAGTAGGCACGAATATTTGCGGACGAAGAATTGCGGACGAAGATTTGCGGACGAAGATTTGCGGACGAAGAATTGCGGACGAAGATTTGCGGACGAAGATATGCGGACGAAGAATTGCGGACGAAGATTTGCGGACGAAGAATTGCGGACGAAGAATTGCGGACGAAGATTTGCGGACGAAGAATTGCGGACGAAGAATTGCGGACGAAGAATTGCGGACGAAGATTTGCGTAGACGAAGATTTGCGTAGACGAAGACTTGCGATACGAATAATTGTGTAGACGAATATTTGCGGATACGAAGAAATGCGAGACGAATATTTGCGGATACGAAGAAATGCGAGACGAAGAAACGCGCGACGAAGAAATGCGGAGACAAAGATTTGCGGACGAAGAAATGCGGACGAAGAAATGCCCGACGAAGAAATGCGAGACGAAGATTCGTCATGGAATCCTCTATTGGCGTCTAGACGCGAAACTGTCATATGTAGGGTATAACGGATTTAACCACGTTCATTTACGCTTAAAATTCTATCCGGACGCCGATTTTCATGGAAATCGAAGGGGTCCGCCAAAACTCGAATCTGTGGCTGGCGAACTTTATTTTTCCTCTAGACGCCAAACTATCTTATTTAGGGTAAATCAGATTTCACCATGTTCATCTACATGCTCTTGTCTATCTTTTTGTAGAGTTGTAGATGATTCTAAGGGGTCCGCGAATCTGTCGGTAAATGTCAATGTGAATCTGTTGCTGTCCTCACACACGTCGAATTGGCGGCATTGACGGAGGGAAGTCAAGGCCATAGAGAACAAGTGAACTGGTGATCGAAGGAAGAGTTGTCTGCTGCTTGAATATCTAGTGCCTTTCTGCTTGGTTGTCTGCTGCAGTTCAGGTATGATGATATGCATCATATGGGATCATATGATGGTTTGAAACATCGTTCGGTAATCAATTCAATAAATATGAAATGCGCATCCTGCCTATTTAGTAGTGATATTATTCTGTATGTGATATATTCTGTAATCCACGTTCTCAGCACATCAGTTGGAAACAGTAGGGAATAAAACAAAAATAGAGCACTCCAATTTTAGACTTTGATGCATTGTAAGCGGTAGCGAAAATACGGTCTTTTTTAACGGTTATTGTGTAGCACTGCAACCACTTGATGACCCATAGAGGGCATGTATGTCAAGACAAACTTCAAAACTTTGCTTAAAGATAGGTCACATTAAATTTATGAATGTCACTGGCAGGAAAGTCTAGATTCTTACTCTATTTTGTATTACCTGCTGTTGTCTGGTGCCAAAACACTCATAAATAGAGCTGATAATCCCAAATGAATGTGCTGGCCAGCATGCATACTTAATAATTAGAGTGGATTGGGCCAAGCACGCCAAAATGTTCCCATCACTTTTTGGAAGTTTTCAATTTCAAACACATTTTCAATATGCATCTGGATTTTTTTTCAGACTTGAGCAGGAAAAAAACATGATCGTTGATCATTTTTGTATCCTATGTGTATGTGGCTTCCTTGTCCAGACTGGAAAAAATCCATGCACTACGCTGGAAGCCCCAGCGAACCCTCATGCGCCGAAGTTCGGCGCACAAAAATATGTGCCGAAATTTTGCCACAATTACACCGAAATTTTTCACTATGCGCCGAAATTTAAAGTCAAATTAATGTTTGATATTCAACGTACGCCAAACTGGAAAAAAAAACCCTGTTTTCGTCGATAAATCCAGCGTAACTCGGCGATTGCGGCGAAATTCCGGCGCAATCGACGAGTTACGCTGGATTTATCGACGAAAACAGGGTTTTTTTCCAGTTTGGTTCCTTGTTTTCTGACATTTTGCTACAATTTATTGCAAGTGTTTTTGTGTGTGTAAAAAGTGCTCATAAAGGTACTCTAATTTTAGATCATTTACATGCAGTGTCATACCCAGGATTTACTCCAGGAGGGGGTAATTTTTGCCCAGGGGGCATTAAGTACCCCCACCAAAAAAAAATCACCGGATTTGGCCCACTATATTTTTAAAAGGGCATATTTTCACCATTTTTCTCTGAAAAAAAAATCATTTTTCTCAACCAAAGGGGCCACATACAGACCTTCAGGGGGGGGGGGAAATCCTGTTTGCCCCCCTTTGTGTACGCCTATGTTTACATGCATGTCTATGGCAGGCTCTGACGTCACCAGCTCTATTTTTAGAGTGCTCTATTTTTGTTTAGTATTTCCCTACTGTGTCCAATTGAGATGTTAAAATGCTTCTTTGATCATGTAGAATGTAGATCATGCCCACTCTGACTCTTGTGTTTCATCGTTACATATTTTCTATTGTAATATTGATGTTTTAGCCCTGATTTTATTTCCTACATCATTAAAATACCATTGTTTTTCATGATTTCACTGTCATTTAATTGCTGAAATATCATATGCACTGTACATTGGTTAATTATTTAATTTGAAGCTTTTAAGGTTTAGTTCCCTACCAGGAATTGCATGTGGATAGCACATCAACATGGGCCCACTCAGGCCACATGAGGGCCTCTTGCTGCCACAGTGGGCCCACATGTTATCCACACACAATTCCTGGTAGGGTTACAGATCAGGTTTTAAACTTTGATGATAAAACAAGATCCTTTTAGCCATGTTACAATCAGTGCCATACCCAGGATTTACTCAAGGAGGGGGCAATTTTTGCTCAAGGGGGCATAAAGTACCCCCACCAAAAAAAAAACTCTACAGATTTGGCCCACTATTTTTAAAAGGGCATATTTTCACATTTTTCTCTTAAAATAAAAAAAATCATCAATTTTTTTACCAAAGGGGGCACATACAGACCTTCAGGGGGGGGGGGGGAGGGAGGGGCAATTGCCCTGTTTGCCCCCTTGTGTACACCTATGGTTACAATACAAATTAGAATGTCAAAGAATTATAATCAGAATGCAAAATCTTAAGCTGCTTTGTTTGCTTGTTGAACAGCAATTTAATTGCTTAAGTCAATGCTCATATATTTTGTATTTATATCCATGAATGACCCAAAGGCTGAACAAAATAACAAGGAATGATCCCATGTGTCAGCACTCAGCAACATGCAGTTGAAAAATGTGTGATTTTATGATAAATGATCATCTGATTCTAATCAGGGTTTTCCTCAAAATTTAGTGGTAGTGTGTGAGCAAAAAGTAGTTTCATTGGTGCTCATTCAAACTCTGGACTTCACAGTTTTATATGTGAAGATATATAGAATCTTTTGAATTTTTCAGGGAAGATAAGAATATCTTTGCTGAGTGAGTGACCAGCAAAACTGAGTGCCAAAGGATTTTTTTTTGCTTTGGCACTCACAAAGGAATATATTTTTATCTGCCCAAGAAAACTTGAAGGATTTCAATCTTCATATTTGACATGAAAATAAACTCAAATCTTGAGCTGCTCTCTTTGCATACTGCAGAGTGCAAATATAATATTTTTGCAGCATACAGATGTTAAAGATGAACTTCAAATATGAAGATGAGTCAATATGCATTGACTCCTGAGACCCGACTAAAACAGTCCCTTACTAAAACAGTTCCTTTTTCTTTCTTTTTCTTTTCTTAAAATGTTTCTTCATTCTACAATGGAACTATCATGTCTGCACACCATAATAATTTATTTGTGGAAAAATGCTTCATTATTTTTTAGCATGACTGCACATTTTCCGAGGTGTGTTAAGTCTATTTTCATTGCCTCTTCTTTGGTCTATCAAATACATATGTACTAGCTTGTGTTATTTATCTTGTATTATTTGCCTATGGTTTTGAATATTTTACATACCTTCACCACTATGCTGTATCTAACTTAATTGCTTAAAGTCACATACAATTACGTCATTATATGGTAGTGTCAATTGACTCATTGCTGCAATATTTTCTAAAATATGGATCATTGAAAAATAATGGCATTTGACCAAAATGATTTCATGCAGTTAATCATGTCCTTGCCCCAGGATGGCCAGGTTGCATTGAGCCCTGTGGTGCTCCCTTTGTCCATTTGATGGCATGGCTCTGAAGAGCATTTCACAACACCTACTATAGGATTGACATTCTGTTTCAGGCCAGAAGTGACCATGGACGCGTCAGCCAACGCCCATGTGCCGGACCATAAGGTTGGCAGGAAGAAGTACTACCGAGACCCCGCGCGCAGGTCAGTCGACGTTCGAGACTCGACTCGCTCTGTCGGGGATACCCGGACCGTCTGGGTCCTCGTGATGCAACGAGTACGTCTATTAATGTTGCAGGATCAGTGAGCCATCCATTTCGTCACTGAACTCCACAAATTCAATATTATTTTTGTTTCACCGCACAACGGTGTTCGATGGACTCGATCTTATATTCGCAGCAGATGGGGCGATGTCAAACTGACACGGCGATGTCCCGTGCAGGTACGGATGTGGTACGATGCGCCCAGCTGTGGTCTGTTTATCGACCAAATATTTTCATTTGTCGTCGCCGGGTGCAGCTGGTCTGGCGATCACCCAACGTTCGGTTCGGTTTCCCGTGAAACGCGGGGCAATTGACGATGGTGCTGTCACCTATATCTTTCTGGCCGTCAACAGATGGCGCTAGTCTCGCTTTAGCGCTTGCTGGCGCTGCTATACTACATGGTTTTGCTTGGTTTGATTGGGATAACGCCGTCTCAGCTCGCTCGGGCAATTTCGCAGCCACGGGATGAAAAAGAAGGGATAAAATAAGACAAACTGAAACGCCGACCGCCCATGGTCCTACACTTGACAGGGTCCTCTCTCGCAGGGCGAAGCTGCCGGAGGCTCCGAGCCATGAAGTCGGTCATCACTCTCAGGGGCTTACTCTTCGGCTGCCATTAAACCGGCCCCATTCCCGGTACAAACACATAATCAACCATACTACATAAAGGCGGTCATCACTCTCAGGGGCTTACTCTTCGGCTGCCATTTAACTGGCCACATTCCCGGTATAAACACAATCAGCCATACTACATGAAGGCGGTCATCATTCTCAGGGGCTTACTCTTCGGCTGCCATTTAACCGGCCCCATTCCCGGTACAAACAAATAATCAGCCATACTACATGAAGGCGGCCATCACTCTCAGGGGCTTACTCTTCGGCTGCCATTTAACCGGCCACATTCCCGGTACAAACAAATAATCAGCCATAGTACATGAAGGCGGTCATCATTCTCAGGGGCTTACTCTTCGGCTGCCATTTAACCGGCCACATTCCCGGTACCAACACATAATCAGCCAAGTAAATGTTTTAGGAGCGTGGTCCTTAAAACGTCCGTGGGAAGAATTCGACACTAGTATAATCACTTTTCAATGAGTCGGCCACCAATGACCTTGTCCCGGTCATGCGACTATTTTTCGATTGATGAGGCTCACTGTTTCGAACTTTAACACGGCTTCGAACATGTCTGTTACGGTTAGACAGGAAGATGTATTATCCTTCCAAATTTCGGAGCTCACCGCCGAGGGCTGGAGCTAGCGAGTCTTCGCCTGTGTGTCGTCAGTTGGTTCGTGCGTGGTTCAGCCAGGATAAGTACTAAGTAGTCCTAGCCAGGTTTAATCCGACAGTATAGGAGTGATATTTGGAACTGGTGAACTGATGAATGTCAACTGGCACGACGCAGCCTTTCTTGACGCTTGTTTAAAGCGCAATCACTTCGGGTTGGCTTTGGTTATATATTTTTAAAACCGATTGAATTGTTTTTTCCCTCTAGTAGCGCAACCTGAGTTTCATTTAATAATTGATTGTGCGAAAGCAAACAAAATACCCGACTTCGGATAGAAGACGCAACGGCATACATTTTAATATATAAATGTAAGCAAAGTTAACGCGAAAACAACGCATTTGGCTGTGAGAGGTAGCAAATACAATTAATCATGATGTTGGTTTAATACTGTATGTCCTCAGGTCAACCTTGAGCAGTTGACCTAACACATTATTTGCCTCTTGTTGGACCCCGGCTCGCTTTCGATCTGAAAGCTTGGACATACCCGGCAGCAAGTTTACAATCATGCTACGGGATTCCAGCAGTCCAACGTTGGGTGCTGATTGGTCAGTGTTTGGATGACGTCACACCAGAACCAACCAATGGCAGGCAGGCAGGGAAACAGTGGGGACTGCCAGTCGGGAGATTCTTTACTAGCATCATCGAGCGAGTTATGCACAAACGCAAGGAGAGAGCCTAGGATTTTGTTACGGTCGTGCAAGCCGCAGTACATTGTTAACGAGTTGGAAGTTTATGTTTATCTTCAGGCTCTGAGAACCTTAATTGCCTGCAACTGTTTTTAGCTTTACTGACTCAAGATGGACAAACAAAATATTGATTTCACTTAAATTCGAGCTCTGCCAGTTTTTTATAATTTTATTTAGATTGAAACTCCGCCAGTTATTGTTAATTTCACTTCGATTCAAACTCGGTAGGTTTGGCTAACATGGATGTGAGAGTGGGGAACGGAAAGAAGGTAACAACTGCCGCAGCACCAACGCTACCAACCGAGAGGAGTTTAAGTGGTGGTGAAATGTGTTCTGTGAATTCACGGCACCATTTTTTAGTCATTGTATACGCCTTACAAGTTGCAAAGGGCATCGCACAAATTGGGCCAGGTGCTAGCGTGTCATTCAAATTGTAGACACCTTGGCAAACAGGCATTGTGAGCTGGACTGTTTCAGTTTTGGATGGATGGAGCTTTTCCCCCAAAAAAGTTGGTGAGGAAACTGTCTATTTCAGATTTGGAAAAAAATTCAGCTTGGTGGTGCATATGTGGAAAAACCTCCCCTATTTGTAGCATTTATATACTTGGATGACTGCATGAGTTGATAGGACAAACACAAAGATGGTGGGGCAATGGGCCCACCCACTCTATTGAACTCCATCCGTGCTGTTTTGCATTGTTACACACAAATTGGATATCGTTTTTTGGCATGCAGCCTTTTGAGTTAGTATAAAGCCATGCCAGTAGCGACGGAAGGTATTTTCGGATGGGGGCAGAGAAACCCAAGGGCCCCCTCGGCCAAAAAAATGGCGCGAAATGGCATCTCCTCGGATTTAGGCCACTATATTTTGCAGGGCCCCTAAATGGTCGCAAGAAAAACGTCGGACATGCCCATGCTGAAGTATCAGCCCCCCAGGCCTACAGGCCCCCTCAGGCCGGCTGAGGGCCTTCTGTCGGTCTTAGAGGGCCCCTCAGGCTGGCTGGGGCACCTCGGGGCCCTTGGTCATTTCTTCGGTCAAGAAGGGGAAAAATCGAACTAACTTCTTGGAGGGCCCTCTTACAAATTTATGGGGGAGGGGATCATATGTTTTCCCCTCAACTTCTTGAGTTGGGGGGGGGGGGGGGGCAGCTGCCCCCCTTATCGGATGCCCCTGAGCCATGCCCATTTTGTCGTTCAGGGTGGCTGTCAACATTATTAATAAATACCTACTCTTCTGATGATTCGCGATGTTACAATTTGAACCAGTTCTGCGATTCTGTAGCATGGTGTAGCATAGGTGCACTACTTAATATTTACCTGACTTAATATTTATCAGTTATAATACATATAGTCACATTTTTTATTCTTCTACGGGTGCGACTATGACACATTCAATATATGTAGATACACACTACAAAAATAACCTTAGTGGTGTCAGTCACTTCAAGGGACATCAAATTTTCGACCATGCAGACCTCTCCTTCCACCGCGCCGCTGCGTTGTGTAAGCACATGGCATGAAATCATACCAAGTACCATCACATCTCAGGCCGACGCAGCCGACCCCGTGCAGCGACATGCAGGAGCGTTTACCACTTGCAATTTGCCTATCTCGCATGTATAAAACGGGCTATCAGAGACCTAATTCACTTCACTACATGGCTGCTTGCCAATGCCATACTGACCGAAGCCGTAAATATAAATCAATTAGTCGCCTACTTATACGACAGCACAGCTTAGTACGACAGCAAACCATCCCATGAACCGTGCACACCTCGCGCCGACGCAGCTGACTGCGCGTTTGAAACCCTCCCATGAACCGTGCACACCCTCGCGCCGAGGCAGCTGACTGCGCGTTTGAAACCCTCCCATGAACCGTGCACACCCTCGCGCCGACGCAGCTGACTGCGCGTTTGAAACCCTCCCATGAGCCGTTCACACCTCGCGCCGAGGCAGCTGACTGCGCCTTTGCAACCCTCCCATGAGCCGTGCGCACCGCGCGCCGACGCAGCTGACTGCGCGTTTGAAACCCTCCCATGAGCAGCCGTGCGCACCTCGCGTCGACGCAGCTGACTGCGCGTTTGAAACCCTCCCATGAGCCGTGGACACCTCGCGCCGAGGCAGCTGACTGCGCGTTTGAAACCCTCCCATGAGCCGTGCGCACCTCGCGTCGACGCAGCTGACTGCGCGTTTGAAGCCCTCCCATGAGCCGTGTGCACCTCGCGCCGACGAAGCTGACTGCGCGTTTGAAACCCTCACATGAGCCGTGCGCACCTCGCGACGACGCAGCTGACTGCGCGTTTGAAACCCTCCCATGAGCCGTGCGCACCTCGCGCCGACGAAGCTGACTGCGCGTTTGAGACCCTCCCATGAGCCGTGCGCACCTCGCGCCGACGCAGCTGACTACGCGTTTGAAACCCTCTCATGAGCCGTGCGCACCGCGCGCCGACGCAGCTGACTGCGCGTTTGAAACCCTCCCATGAGCCGTGCGCACCTCGCGACGACGCAGCTGACTGCGCGTTTGAAACTCCCATGAGCCGTGCGCACCTCGCGCCGACGAAGCTGACTGCGCGTTTGAGACCCTCCCATGAGCCGTGCGCACATCGCGCCGACGAAGCTGACGTCAACGTGACGTCCCCTCCGGCGAGCGGTGCGAATTCCGTAGCATGGTTGTAAACTTGCTACCCGGCACCCAGCCGGCTGGTGCGAATGCATGGTCAACGTCGGTTATGCGGCTCGTTGTTTTGCAACTCTGCTCTAGTTGTTAGGTCATGAAAAGAAGTGGTAAATTAACTCCAGCTGACGGACAAACCTAAACTCTTCCATTCACGATTTGAGCGTCACCGTATCCTTGACATCTCGTGGTTACAGTCGCTGGATCATTCCTGAGCTCCGATTCAGTCCGCCTGAGTCACCGGCATGCCTTCCGACGTAGCGGTGTTATACTTTCTACCTATTGTCTGCTCGCTCCTACACTGCTGGCTCTTCAATAGAGCGCATACAGTTACAGACACCGGAAGCAACGGTCACGGTCGGACGGTGGACGGTCACGTCTGGTCTGGTCTGGTCTGGTCTGGTCTGGTCTGGTCACGTCTGGTGACCATGTCAACCCTGTCGCGTTAGTTGGCGTGAAGTTCTCAGCGGTGCAGTTTTAGTACGACCCAGACAAACATGGGTACGTCCGGCGCTCGACTTCGCCAGAAATAAAACACGATTTCGTAATACAACTGCAACCGTTGTTGAGTTTAGCGACTGGCGACCCCGGCTATCATGTCAAAATACAAACTAGATATGCACTAGACAAAATACAAATACCTCATTCCGACCTAATTCCATCGTCATCAACAGTCACGTCCATAAACATTAAACTATTTGGCCATGAGAGGAGAGACCTTGATTACGTCTGGACCAGCTCTCCAGTTCCATCGTTGTAGCCCAGGCCCCAGGCACCAGGCAGCCCAGGCCCCAGGCAGTCTCTGCGGTCGGCCGGCAGCCGTGCCGTGGCTCCGCGACCGGCCCTCGCGCCACACGCCACGGTCGGCCGGTAGCCGTGCCGTGGCCCCGTGACCGGCCCTCGCGCCACACGCCACGGTCGGCCAGAAGCCGTGCCGTGGCCCCGTGACCGGCCCTCGCGCCACACGCCACGGTCGGCCAGAAGCCGTGCCGTGGCCCCGTGACCGGCCCTCGCGCCACACGCCACGGTCGGCCGGTAGCCGTGCCGTGGCCCCGTGACCGGCCCTCGCGCCACACGCCACGGTCGGCCAGAAGCCGTGCCGTGGCCCCGTGACCGGCCCTCGCGCCACACATCACGCCACGCCGCGTCACGTCAAACTCGCGTGACATCACGCCCAGCCAGCCTCGATATCGTCTGGTCCGTCCCGCTCCGTCAATTGGCCGGATGCGGGGCAGAGAAGGGAGAATAAATGACGGAAACTGGAATTGATGCCGTGAAAAAAGGGACGCCTTCTTTTTTGTACGGCGCAGTTATACAACCGCCTCCCGCTGGAGATTCGCGATTTATCCCTGGGGGCTTTTAAGCGTATGTCCGAACAGTATCCGAACTTTTAGTTGTGTGAAGCGAGGAAAATGAGTGTGTGACTGCGTGTGTGTGTGTGTGTGTGCGTGTGTGTTTTATTTTATATAGCCCGTGTGAACTTTTATATTCATCTGATCATATTGTGTGTTGTATACCGAGTTTGTTGTTCGCCGCACGAATACAAAAATTGTAACTGTATAACTAAGTTGTAATCATAATGTTGGTGATGTTTTGTTTGTACGCATATTTTGTTTTGTTTTCATCTGCGAGTCGGCGGTGACGGTGTGTCAGCGGATGTTTGTCTCACCGATCAGGAGCCGTCAGAGCTGCCATATCTCTCAGGACCGCCTGCCTTTGGCGCGTCACAGTGCCGAACTGCCGGGGTACCAACACGCCTGTCGGCGGGCTGAGGTCTACCGGTGGTCTACCGGTGGTCTGACGGTGATAACTTCCTCCGCTCTTTTTGCGCCTCGTCGGCCGCATTCCGTCTCCAGGGCTGACGCTGCTCCGCTGTATGAACGCACGTTTACACATGGTAGGCGCCGGTTCCGACTGCCGTTATCGTTGGTTATGACAGGTCAAGGTTCAATCTGTCTGGCTCAGATACACCATGCTGTAAAGACATGTGTATGCTAGCATGAGTGAAACCATCTTGAAATGGAGAAACGTCACTTTTAATTCATATTTTTTCTAAAGGCGAATGCAAGTTCTTGCAAAGTGCCGGATTAGTTTTAAAACGGTGGATATGATTTTGTTTTATTTCAGTGGGTAATCCTCGGTATGTGATTCACGGCTTCTTAGGTTTTCTGAATTTGAAATAGGAGGTAGTCCACAATGGCTAAGACCATGGGGTTAGTTATGTTGCAGAATTCACGCCTTTGCACTGACTCATGACGTTTGCTACCATATCACGCTAGCGGCTGGAGACGCTTACTCAGCACCTACCAATTATTTGCGTAGGAATCTCTCTGAAGTAATCGCTGAATTTCCGAGTTGATGACGACGTCATGGAGTTTTGATCGAAAAGCCAAAAAGTCTCAAGAAAAAGAACAAAAGTCCCTGAAAATGAGCGCGAACAATAATTCCCATTGATTTGTTTCATAGGCAGAAACGTGGATCATAAGTGCACTCCTAAAAAACTATTTTGAAGGCATTTTCTGGCCCCCGCTTGTGCCATGCTGCCGAGCCGCCTCCGCCGCCGGCGACCGGTTCCGGGTTCGTCTGTGTCCGCCCGGCGGCGATAACTGCCCTCTGGGCACGCCTCATGACCGCCGCGGTCACGTGTGCAGCATGTGAGAGTCCGGTGTCGGCTGCCGGCGGCGTGGTGCGCGGTATACGACACAGTCCCCGATCCAGGCTGCTGCCGGCCGCCGCCGCACCCCGCGCCGTGGTGCGCGGTATACGACACAGTCCCCGATCCAGGCTCTGCCGGCCGCCGCACCCCGCGCCGTGGTGCGCGGTATACGACACAGTCCCCGATCCAGGCTGCTGCCGGCCGCCGCCGCACCCCGCGCCGTGGTGCGCGGTATACGACACAGTCCCCGATCCAGGCTCTGCCGGCCGCCGCACCCCGCGCCGTGGTGCGCGGTATACGACACAGTCCCCGATTCAGGCGCTGCCGGCCGCCGCACCCCGCGCCGTGGTGCGCGGTATACGACACAGTCCCCGATCCAGGCTGCTGCCGGCCGCCGCCGCACCCCGCGCCGTGGTGCGCGGTATACGACACAGTCCCCGATTCAGGCGCTGCCGGCCGCCGCACCCCGCGCCGTGGTGCGCGGTATACGACACAGTCCCCGATTCAGGCTGCTGCCGGCCGCCGCCGCACCCCGCGCCGTGGTGCGCGGTATACGACACAGTCCCCGATTCAGGCGCTGCCGGCCGCCGCACCCCGCGCCGTGGTGCGCGGTATACGACACAGTCCCCGATTCAGGCTGCTGCCGGCCGCCGCCGCACCCCGCGCCGTGGTGCGCGGTATACGACACAGTCCCCGATCCAGGCTGCTGCCGGCCGCCGCCGCACCCCGCGCCGTGGTGCGCGGTATACGACACAGTCCCCGATTCAGGCTGCTGCCGGCCGCCGCCGCACCCCGCGCCGTGGTGCGCGGTATACGACACAGTCCCCGATCCAGGCTGCTGCCGGCCGCCGCCGCACCCCGCGCCGTGGTGCGCGGTATACGACACAGTCCCCGATTCAGGCTCTGCCGGCCGCCGCCGCACCCCGCGCCGTGGTGCGCGGTATACGACGCAGTCCCCGATTCAGGCTCTGCCGGCCGCCGCCGCACCCCGCGCCGTGGTGCGCGGTATACGACACAGTCCCCGATTCAGGCGCTGCCGGCCGCCGCACCCCGCGCCGTGGTGCGCGGTATACGACACAGTCCCCGATTCAGGCGCTGCCGGCCGCCGCACCCCGCGCCGTGGTGCGCGGTATACGACACAGTCCCCGATTCAGGCGCTGCCGGCCGCCGCACCCCGCGCCGTGGTGCGCGGTATACGACACAGTCCCCGATTCAGGCGCTGCCGGCCGCCGCCGCACCCCGCGCCGTGGTGCGCGGTATACGACACAGTCCCCGATCCAGGCGCTGCCGGCCGCCGCACCCCGCGCCGTGGTGCGCGGTATACGACACAGTCCCCGATCCAGGCTGCTGCCGGCCGCCGCCGCACCCCGCGCCGTGGTGCGCGGTATACGACACAGTCCCCGATCCAGGCTGCTGCCGGCCGCCGCCGCACCCCGCGCCGTGGTGCGCGGTATACGACACAGTCCCCGATTCAGGCGCTGCCGGCCGCCGCCGCACCCCGCGCCGTGGTGCGCGGTATACGACACAGTCCCCGATTCAGGCTGCTGCCGGCCGCCGCACCCCGCGCCGTGGTGCGCGGTATACGACACAGTCCCCGATCCAGGCTGCTGCCGGCCGCCGCACCCCGCGCCGTGGTGCGCGGTATACGACACAGTCCCCGATCCAGGCTGCTGCCGGCCGCCGCCGCACCCCGCGCCGTGGTGCGCGGTATACGACACAGTCCCCGATTCAGGCTGCTGCCGGCCGCCGCACCCCGCGCCGCCGCCGCCGGCCGGGGGAACATCAAAACGCTGCGGCGGGCGGACATAACATGTCGGCACGAGGGGCTGCGCTGGGCTGGGCGCCATGACCACCGGCGACTGGAGTTCGCTGACTGATAGATAGGAGGGAATGCGGCTTTAATTGCGGTAAGCTGTCTGGTCTGTGGGATGTTGCCGATGCAGGTGTTGTCTAACTTAAATACAGGATGAGGGAAAGGAGTAAGAACCTACACATTTCTCGCGTGAGACTGTCGATGAGTTCTGGCCTCTGGAGTTCTGGCCTCTGGAGTTCTGGCCTCTGGAGTTCTGGCCTCAACACCTGGTAAGGACACGAGTGATTGGTACGGGATACAGGATACTGTATCCCGTTTTGATTGGTACGGGATGCAGGATACTGATCACTTTTAGTCCTTGGTAAAACGTCGTTGGTCGCTTATTTTTGACGACAGGTTCCATTTTCCAGTGTTAAAGTGCTGTATTTTATTTCGGACAATCTAGCGAGCACCACATATGGCATGTCTGGGTGACGGGTGGAGTAGGACCTAAGCTGCATATTCAGCGGAATGAACGTCGACCTGGTGTCGCCTGGAGAGATAATTCGGACAGTCTAGCGAGCCCCACACATGACATGGCTGGGTGGCGGGTGGAGTAGGACCTAAGCTGCATATTCAGCGGAATGAACGTCGACCTGGTGTCGCCTGGAGAGATACACGAACAGCCACACGAGGTTTTTCCCTAGTCGGACTATTTCCGATTGAGCTGTTTCAAAAACCTCTGGCTTGCTCTAGTCAGAATTGAGATAGCGGATGATGCAATGCGTTTCATCAGCTTTTGGTGAGCACCGTTATCGCGACCTTGCCTCTCATTTTTTTTGGGTGATGATGTAGTTGGAAACTGGCCTTGCATTGGACTTTCTCCGCGAGGGTTGGATGATGCAACAGTTGTGGGAAGGTGAGTAAGCACGAACATGTCGTCAAGTGCTCGGTATATATTGTTCGGCTTAAAACAGAATGTGTCTCCCCCTCGCTATGCCGGGAATCCGGATTTGCGCCCTTCAGTTTCCTGCACGGTTCTGTATACTTCTCACCTGCCTGCAACTGAGCAAGCCGAGGACGGGGCGCGCCACCTACCGGTTTGTTCCGATGTTGAGGCGCGAACACTTGACATAGGTTCGACAGTTAGTGTGTCACGAGTTGCGTAAGATCTTACTGGAATCTTTAAAGTAACCATTTTCAAAATATATTTTATCAGGCTCAGGTATTTGTTCACGACTGAGTACTCATTTATTTTTGACTCATTTTTTATGACATCAAAAACAAAATAAATTGTTATTCCCGAACATCGGTATCCAACCTTTATTGTAGTTGAATCCTGAGTTATGCGCTGTGCCATGTAACTGTGCAATATATATATATATATATATATATATATATATATATATATATATATATATATATATATATATATATATATATATATATATATATATATATATATATATATATATCGTTAAAGTAATTTGAGTTTCTTGTCTGCGCAAATTTAATTGCATCGTTTTCAAGATGTCGTATTTTTGGAAAGGTAATTGTATTACGCTTTTCCTTCCTAAGAACGTGGACGGAAAATTAAGCAGAACTACATTTCCAATAAGTGTAGCCTTTGTGTTGCCTATATGTTGGGGAACTATAGAGCTTCACGTCATTGGAGTGATGTCTGATTGTTAGGCCATTTTTATGTTTCCTGCCCTGCACTGACAATGGCGCGGCCGATCAGTGAACCAGTGAACGGTGGGTCAGTTGACCGCCTGGCTCCGCTGGCGGCCGATCAGTGAACCAGTGAACGGTGAATCAGTTGACCGCCTGGCTCCACTGGCGGCCGATCAGTGAACCAGTGAACGGTGAATCAGTTGACCGCCTGGCTCCACTGGCGGCCGATCAGTGAACCAGTCAGCGGTGAGTCAGTTGACCGCCTGGCTCCACTGGCGGCCGATCAGTGAACCAGTGAACGGTGAATCAGTTGACCGCCTGGCTCCACTGGCGGCCGATCAGTGAACCAGTGAACGGTGAATCAGTTGACCGCCTGGCTCCACTGGCGGCCGATCAGTGAACCAGTGAACGGTGAATCAGTTGACCGCCTGGCTCCGCTGGCGGCCGATCAGTGAACCAGTGAACGGTGAATCAGTTGACCGCCTGGCTCCACTGGCGGCTGGGTGGTGCAGGGAGATTGGCTGGCAATCGAAACGTGACAAACTACATGGTCAAAAGTTTGTCGGTGGGATAGGCCACGTTCTGCTCAACGTTATTAACTCATGCCCGACGACAAGCGTGATACCGAGTAGCTGGAAGCATGCCCTTGTAACACCCACACCAAGGAGGCAGAACCGACAACAGGGATCCAGCCAACACTAGTCCTAGACCGATTTCTATATTATCAGCAGCAATGAAGATAGTCGAAAAATAGTTCAAAACCAATTAGTGAACTACATGGAAACTGCCGATCTTTTGTCTAGCGCACACGTCACGGTTACAGGAGAGGCTATATTCAACCGATACTGCGCTTCACGTGATCACCGATAATATCCCCTGCAGGCCAGGGATCACGGCGAAATTTCAATGATAGTGCTGATTGCTCTCACCAAATGCTTTGATGCAGTACCACACAAAACCTTGCTTCACAAGTTATCCATGTACGGCATCGATACTAAATGGATCAAGAGAGTTATTTAGCAGATCACACCCAGCAGTTGCAGATCACAAACAGAGACGGAACCACGCTAGTTTCAAGGTCAAAGCGGAACGAAATCGGAGTGTTTCAAGGCGGATCCCTGAGCTGTATACTGTACATGCTATACGCAAACGAACTCAGTCTATATGTTCCCGATTCTGTGTCAATAGTACATCGTTCGCAGACGACACACAAATACTTATCACAGGGAAAAACAGAATCTGCCCCCTCCCGGATTTTCTCAATAACTTGAAAACTATGATAGATATCAACGTCAAACTTTCAGTACCTTTGCTGCATCAATTCTACGTCTTTTCACCAAATGCCAATGAAATCGATGTAGTATTTTGGGAGATGACGTTTTAATGACACCATGTCATGACATTTTTGGTGGAAAAACGATACATGTTTGAACAAACGTAGGAAATAGAGTTTTGAAGCAAATTTCAAATAAACGTCAAAACAAAGGAAATGACATTCTCTTCAAAATGTCCATCTCGGGGTTGCGTAATCCTGTTTTTGACCCCAAAAAAAATCGGAAAAAACTTTTATTCTTTTTAAGTGAATTCCTAAACTCGAATACCAAAATAAGGTGACTGGCCCAAATCCGCTGAGGGAAAAATGGGGGTCCCTTTTTGCCACAAAAAGAAGATGCCCCCCACGGAGAGAGGCTGGATCCGCCAGTGGAACCAGGACAACTCAACCAGTGGCAACTGAACCAGGGACAAGTGAAATTGAACCAATGACAACTACAAGAGGTTGGCCAAGACACTACATAATTTAGTGGCAACAACGATGAGATCGCGTCTCATCAAAATCTTATCCTCGTCCCCACTAAATTATGCAGTGTCTTGACCAGCTCTTATAAAAGCTTCTTCCTCACTACATAATTATATTGTTAGTAGAACTCCCATCAAAATGAGTTAACAAAACCAGCGGCATCTCAGCTTGACGTGCAGCCTCATGTTCTATCAGTCATCTCCTGACACGTCAGCGTTTGACCCAATATTAAAGGGACTGTCCCACCTTTTTTGAAAGTTGTCGAATCACACTTAATTGTATGTCTACATGTCAGGCGAGGTCAGCTGAACATGTTCGGGAATTTTTTTCCAAAAACAAATTGCTTATCTTGGAAGATATAAAAATTTTAGTTTTAAGCGGAAAGTTAGGTTGGTGACGTCATTTTTTTTAATAACAGGGAAATCCTTTGTGCTGCCAAATGTAGGGCACAATTTTGTGTTGACATCTATTCGCAGAAATTATATTGCGCAGAAATTATATTGTGCAGAAGATTCAGATTGGCTAGCACTATCAGCTGGAGTTGTTGCAGCAGTTGGCCGCCAGGGACCGCTAGTGAGCCAGGGTGTTATGACGTCACAAGCAAATGGTACCACTAAATATTGATTGATTGATTGATTTATAAATAAATAAATATTTTGCGTTAAATATTTCATTAGTACCATTTGCTTGCGATGTCATAACACCCTGGCTCACTAGCGGTCCCTGGCGGCCAACTGCTGCAACAACTCCAGCTGATATTGTTAGCCTCTAGTTTGCGAGCCACCCGGGGATCGTGAAATGGAAGACGAAAATAGTCCAAGGCTGACCTTAAAACAAGTCGACTATCATTACCAGTTGGGTAAAGAGAGACGACGCTGTCAGTTTAGAGGCCCTATTCAAATACACATGGGCCTTATTTTTTTACAGATGTCAAAATAAAACGTGAATATCTTTTTGTTTAATCATTGTGGTTGTTTTAACTGCTACCATACTTAATTTAAATGCCAAACCATCAAAATGACTATCTCAACTCAAATATAATGTTAAGGTGGGATAGTCCCTTTAATTCAGCGCACCAAATTCAACCAATCACATAACAGTCATAACAGTCATCCATGTGCCACAATCGTCAAGGCTGCCAAACCCAAGAATGCCATCATGCTAACATGCTCATTGCTCATGCTCATGGCAATTCTGGCAGACACTACAATGATACATGCCTTTCAACAGGAAATGTCTGCACATTATAGGAATGATAAGTCCACTCTTTGCGTGCTGCTAAATACTGGATTTTTAATGCTATGAGCAATGCATAGGTGCTTTTGTGCCTTATTATTGTTTTAATCACCAGTTGCATGCAGTATTTTTGTGACCAGAGATTGAACCTTTACCCTATTACCAAAATTATGATTCTGATCCATGGCATCTCATGGCAGTCACTAACTCAAAGCTTTGACAAAAACTTTGGCTGCATGGGACATAAGTTGGTGGGTAGGGTGCATTTATCATTTAAGTAGTTGAGGAGATTGGCGAAGTACCTGTCAAAGTAATAGGCAATTAGAACGACATTGAACATCAGTAAGATCAGTAAGAAACATGGGCAAAATACTCGCATCTTTCAGGCTGTGCATGGAAAGAAGTTGACACCTATACCCTTTTCTCTTATTCTTCCACATCGTGTATGACCCCTTGGTAACAAACAATGGTAAACTAAACTGAAACATGACTCGCATAAAGATAATATCCCTATATAGCCTTGGATAATATTATGCGTCCGCAATGTCTTCTGGGAATCAAAAGTTTGGGTAAGTTAGCAAAAGTTCTTGAGCCCAAAGTGTTTCTGATTACCTCCGGCGGTAAATATTTAGAGCGGATACGCATTTGAACAATAAATTATAATATTTCACTTGTTTTAATAAATATAAAAATTAAAATAATAAACTAAATCGCCAATAAACGTCAAATAACATGAATAACAATATTCTAGATGAGTGACGTCAGAGGCGGAACTTTTTGTTTTTCGTTGGGGTTGTAATTGAGTCGGCGACCGGAGGGGGGGGGGGGGGGGGGGTATTATTTTTTTAGGGTCATCATCAGCTAAGGGTCATTATTTTGTTTAGTCAGACTTGAGTCGACTAAAAATAATGAGCCGTTACAAGTCCGCTAAGGACCCCTCAGACCGAAGGCACCTCAGGCTAACTGAAGGCCCCTCAGGCCATCCGAGGGCTAAACCTAGGACAACCAAGGCCCCTCAGACCGACTGAAGGCCACCTCAGACCGACCGAGGGCTCCTCAGGCAGACTGAGGGCTCCCTCAGGCCGACTGAGGACCCCGGCCGACTGAGGCCCCCCTAAGGCTGACTGAGGGAGGGCCCACTCAAGCCGAGTGAGTGTCCCCTCAGGCCGACCGAGAGCCCCCTCAGGCAGACTGTGGGCCCTCCGGCTGACTGATCGCAGGCGCGGATCTAGGGGGGGGGCTCTAGCCCCCCCCCCCCCTCCTGAGCCGGGTCGCGCCCATGTATCGCCCGCCAAGCGCGCCCGCAGGGCGCAACTTTGTGTATGTTGCGCCCCCCCCCCCCCCTTCACTGAAATCCTGGAACCGCGGCTGGAGAGCCCCCACAGGCCGGCTGAGGGCCATCTGAGGCCGACTGAGCTCTCCCCTAAGGCTGACTGAGGGCATAGGGCAAAGCAATCTCCAATGCCCCCGAAGCGTCAGGGACCATTTGAAGAACTGAGGGCCCCTTCGCCTGTTATTAAGCATGAGTGGGGGAGATGTAAATTGGCGACCGAGTGCACCCTCGGGCAGATCGAAGACCCCCTCGTCCTCGAGTCGACTGAAGGCCACTCAGGCCACCAAGGGCCCCTCCGACCGACCGAAGGCTTCCTCAGGTCCACCGAAGACCCCCTCAGGCCGACTGAAGGCCCCTCAGGCCGACTGAAGGCCCCCTCAGGCCGACTGAAGGCCCCCTCAGGCCGACTGAAGGCCCCCTCAGGCCGACTGAGGGCTCCCTCAGGCTGACCGAGAGCGCACTGAGAACGACGATGACAGACCGAGGGTCCCCTCAGGCTGTTCGAGGACACCTCGAGGGCCCTCGGTCAATTTCTTTTTCGGTCAAAAATAAATATAAATATTTCAAGAGGGACCTTCATTGCACATTTATGGGGGGGGGGGGGGGGGGCAACACCATATATTTGCTCCCTAACTTCTTGAGCTGCTCCCCTGTCCCCTCTTCCGCCGCCCCTGTCCCCCATGTTCCTACGCCTCTGGTTTGTGCATCCGCAAGGTTTTTCAGAGATAACGAACAACAGCGGCACCGTTTTCCTTTGCCCCTTATACCTCATCTCTTGTCTAACTTCTTTTATTTGTTTTGGAAATTTTATTTTTGAGAGAACCACTCTTATGCATTTTTTTTTGGGATTTGAGCTTTTCTCGTCTTTGGGTACCTTTTACTCCATCAAATTTCCCTTGCTTAACAAAATGAATGATATGAACAAAAATCCTTACCCAAAAGGGGGGGGGGCTTGTCCCCCTAACAGGCGTCCACAAAAGAACAGAACAATCTGGTTATATGCCGACTTGTTCTGCGTTTGATTTTCAGTGGCGCATAGGTGTCGCCAAGGGGGAGGGGGCAACGAGTTTCCAGAACCTGGGGACTGATAACCCCTAGACATCGATACATATAGATATTTTAGGTTCGGAAAAATGGAGCAGGTTGATGAAATCGGAGGTTCGCCTCGACACAAAATCTTCATTTTTGGGCAAAATATGATGTGTTTATTCCTAGTAAAAGTCGTTTCTTAGGACGCAAACGTCTGCCAGAAAAATGGCCTCTCGAACTTAAAATGTCTGGTGATGCCAATGGTCTAGGTCCGGCCCTTTTATATATTACAGCTGAGATATAAGAATACGTATAACATATTTCCCACAAGGCAAACAAATTAGGCGAGAACCAAACAGCATCGCTTTAGTAATAATACAAGAGGCAAATATGACGCGGCTATGCCAAAATATGCGCATTTATCTTGTCCGTTGCATTGACGGGTATATATCGCCTTGCATTGACGTATGTGTGTTATTGCTTTTCAATATTTCTGCTGTTTTCGATAAGTTTTGGTTTGATTGATGTATGATTAGGTGACTTGGATTAGGCTATTTTCTTTTCAAATGACTTTTACTGATGTGGCCCTCTATTTTTCAACACAATGACCAGGTATATCTTGTGAAAATAATGTTTGTCTGGCTAAACATTGAAGGTTGGGATAATCATGATTTTAAACTCATTTGATTTAGGTCTGATTATTTCTGTTCTTTTTCCAGCTTAGGATTGTTGGTATGCTTTCAGACACAAACATATTTATAATATTGGTCAAGTTCTTCATTAAGTGTCAATTTCACCAACATATTTAAACTCAAATTGTAATACCTTTGGCGAACCATGTAAGGGTGCATTCTAATGTGTGACATTTATCCAGAACTAAGCCCAATGTGAAATATGCTGCACTCAATCTTGCCTTGCTCATGTTTTTTATGTAAACACCTATACCTATTGCCATTTTGTGTGTCTGAAATTGAAAAGTTACCTGTTTGTCAATAAGTAGTGTTGTTCTTTAGTGTTTATGACCCAACTGAATATGATCCTATGGCCCTGGGTACCTACATAGTCGTTCTCAGTAATTTGGAGATAATATGTTGTACCTATTGTTGGATTTTAAATGTTATTTTATGACAAACTTTACTAACAATTTCAAGTTTGTTCTTTCCTGTGTTCATACTTCATATATGTTTTCATTATTTTGTTATAATTGTTATTGAAAATCCTTTGGTGATTTTGCGTACCGTTCACAGTATTTATTTACTTAGGTATGCATTCACTGACAATGTTGGGGTTGTAATATTCATAATTGGGGTTGTAATTTTTGAGGATGCAGTTGTAGCTACAACCCCAAAAGTATATAAAGTTCCGCATGTGAGTGACGTCACACATCTACCGTCCTTTTAAAACAGACGGAACCGGGAAAAAGGAGGGACACAAATAACGGATGCACGCTTCCTTTATAATAACCAAATATGCGTCTTCCTTTTATTCATACCGTTCCTTATTTCCCGGGCTACCTCCGTGTTTTATCTTTACTAGATGGGTGTAATGTATATAGTCTGCAATTTATATAGCCTGCAATTGATATAGCCAGCTAATTTATATAGCAGGCGAGCGTGGCGGACGTGGCGGCGGTGGCGGGCGTTGGTGGGTGATGGCGGGGCGGTGGCAGGCGTTGGTGGGTGATGGCGGGGCGATGGCGGGGCGGTGTCGGGGCGGTGTCGGGGCGGTGTTGGGGCGGTATGCGTGGGCGGTGGGCGTGGGCGGTGGGCGTTGACAATGGGCGGTGGGGGGTGGGCGGTGGACGGTGGGCGGTGGTCGTTGGGCGGTGGGCGGTGGTTGTTGGGCGTGGGCGGTGGACGGTAGGCGGTGGGTGGTGGGCGGTGGGCGTGGTCGGTGGGTGGTGGCGGGGCGGTGTCGGGGCGGTGTTGGGGGCGGTGTTGGGGTGTTGGGGCGGTGGACGGTGGGAGGTAGGCGGTGGGTGGTGGGCGGTGGGCGGTAGGCGGTGGGCAGTGGGCAGTGGGCGGTGGGCGGTGGGCGGTGGGCGGTGGGCGGTGGGCGGTGGGCGATGGGCGTGGGGCGTGGGCGATGGGCGTGGGGGTGGGCAGTGGGCGGTGGGCAGTGGGCGGTGGGCAGTGGGCAGTGGGCGGTGGGCCAGTGGGCGGTGGGCGGTAGGCGGTGGTCGGTGGGTGGTAGGCGGTGGGCGGTGGGCGGTGGGCGGTGGGCGGTAGGTGGTAGGTGGTAGGTGGTAGGTGGTAGGTGGTAGGTGGTAGGTGGTAGGTGGTAGGCGGTAGGCGGTGGGCAGTGGGCAGTGGGCGGTGGGCGGTGGGCGATAGGCGTGGTCAGTGGGCGGTTGGGCGGTGGGCGGTGGTGGGCGGTAGGCGGTAGGCGGTGGGCGGTAGGCGGTAGGCGGTGGGCAGTGGGCGGTGGGCGGTGGCGGGGCGGTGGCGGGGCGGTGGCGGGGCGGTGGCGGGGCGGTGGCGGGGCGGTGGGCGTGTGTGGTGGGCGTGGGCGGGAGGCGGTGGGCGTGGGCAGTGTCGGGGCGGTGTCGGGCGTGTCCAATTAAATCTGATCAGGTGGGCCTAAGATTCGGTCGTGTCAAAAAAGCACTTGGCCGTCGCCGGGATTCGAACCGGGCCCCTCTGCGCCAAAGTCTGACGCCGTGGCACGAAGCTAGATCGGCTGATGGTAGCCAAGGCTTATTTTCGATACAGTAGCGGGATACATGCAGCGGCGGTCTCCATAGTAACCGAGACTCAATCACCGGTCGGGAGTGATTTGGACCTGAGCGACATAGTTCTTGTAGCGTTTTAGGGAACCTGTCATTGTAAGCTACATGTTTTTATATATTAATACATTTTGGGTGGGTATTAGATGATTTTGAATGCACTTTCCAGCCATGTGATTTTTATTGCTTAGAACACATTGTTTGTTGACGGTACGGCGGTTTGCAAAATTTACGTTGGAAACCATTGGCATTGGGTATGGTCCAGGCGGATTTTAGCACTGAAATATTTTTTTAGAACGTTAATTTTTACATGCATTTTAGAGACGGTGCATAGGCCTACACATTGGCAAAGTTTCATCACTTGACGTCCCATTGGTTGCGAGCACTGATTTGAATCGTGTTAGACTTGATAAAAGCCTAAATTGCAGCTGTTTAGCGATTAACTTTGCACGTGCAGTGCGCCACTGATGGACCGGCAGTGGATATTCCGTGCCGCTTCTTCCTCTGCACATCTGTGTTTTCGGCCTGTCGGTGCGACTTGTGGTTGCCGAAATATCAGCCAGGTATGCAACAATGTTTGGGCGATAATTTCGTACGCGGCGTTTTCGCTAAATTAGTGTATTGTCAATGGAGGAATCGGCCTTTTTTGCACGTGGTGCCACGAACAAACGACGCACCTGACAGTGATGGGACCAAAAGTTTCAGAATGCGTGCCACCTCTTGCGTCGATTGGTTTTTGTCACGACGCTCTGCGTATCTTAGTCGCTGAGCTATTAAGATTCTGCCATAAGACAACAGGTGAGGCAAGCGGCGTCAGCAGGAATGTCCATAGGCGTAGTGTTGAAGCGAGTAGACAATACTGCTAGAGGATAATATTAATGGCCTCAGGGTGTCGTTTTCGACCCAAATTTTGCAATCCTAGGACACTGTCCGCCAGTGGCAACATTTTATATATCAGGTCGGTACAGCGTCGTACTTTTCCATTCGCCGATTCAGGAAAGGTGGTTGAGCTGTCCGGCATTTCACATTTTACGCTGACCAGCATGAGTTGCGTTTTTTTTGCCACACTCAGGTGAAATGGTGGGAATGACAGACCATGCTCAATCTTGTGAATGTGCAAAATATTTCCCTCCGATTGGCACATGGAGTAGACTTGAATCCGATAGTAGAGGTTAGGGCGCACGCAAACAAAAAAAAACTGTGCATATTCGGTTCATCCCTCGTATTGATTCACCAGATAGTTGAGACCTACGCCAAGTAGCTACTAGTGTTCCGGCTATCCAGCCATTGCTATCAGACTGGTTATTGATTCGACACTGATGTAATCGATTGGAATCAGTCAATCAAAATTCATTGCATCAAAACATAATTGATTCACCACCAGCTCTTTTGATTCGTGAATCGTGATTGGATCAAAACCCGCATCAAATCAAAGCTGATTGGATCAAAAGTTTTAACGAATCTTAACGATTCAAGTACAATGGTAAATTGTGCAAATACATGCAGTCCCAGTGGCTACATTCATTTATACTGAAATACTATTGCTGTAACAATGTTTTAATGATCATATACAGGGTGTCCGGAAACCAAAAACATACTCTGGATTTTAACTCGTGCTTCAATATGCACGTGCCAATTTTTTTGAAACTTGTCATGCTTATAGCTGGGAACGTGGCAAAACCGATCAACACAGACATAAGTCCTTTGAGATGTTTTTGTTTAATATTGCAAAGGCGTTTTGTGTGGAACCCTACATTCCAGGGTGTGTTTCATGGTGTCCGGAAAAAAAAATACTGTGATTTTCCGTAATAATTTCGGTTATAAACAAACAATAGTACAATTTCGCGTATCGTTATATTCACCAGTTCATGGCAAAACAGATAAGCCATGACATTTGTACAGACATTGCCTCTGTCAGCCTCAAGGCGGAGGTGGCGTGGGCACCCTATTCCCCGGACCTCAGTCCATTGGATTTCTTTCTGTGGGGAGACCGTGTTTACAAAGGTGAAGGACCGTGTTTACGAAGAAAAGCCCAGAACAACAGAAGACCTGAAGCGCGCCATCATCGCAGAAGTCGGCCACATACCCTCAGCGATGATCGACAAAGCTGTCGACCATCTGCAGACTGTGCGACTGCCTCAGCTGATCCACCGGAAGGGGGCGCACATCGAGCATTTTCTGTAGGAGGCTGCACTGTGAGCTGTGACTGACAGAGGGAGTCTCTGTACAAATGTCATGCAGTAGCTGTTTTGCCATGAACTGGTGAATATAACGATACGCGATTTTTTAAATAAAAATATTGTTTGTGTATAGCCGAAATTATTACGGAAAATCACAATATCTTTTCCGGACATCCTGGAACACACCCTGGAATGTAGGCTTCCACACAGAACGCCTTTTAAATATTACAAAAAACATCTCAAAGGACTTGTTTCTCTGTTCATCGGTTTTGCCACGTTCCAAGGTATAATCATGAAAAGTTTGAAAACAAATTGGCACGTGCATATTGAAGCACGAGCTAAAATCCAGAGAATGTTTTTTCCGGACACCCTGTATATGTATATTTCCATTTTTATTGAAAACGTAAATCGATTAAATTTTGTTTTTGATTTTTTGAATCACAAGGAATCAATTCTCAAAATTTTGTCCGTGAATCGAACGGTGATTGAATCATTCAGATTCCAAAATGAATCATGATTGAATCTTCCAAAAAAGTGTCTGATCAATAACCAGTCTGATTGCCATCTGAACTTCTTCCGAGCGTCGTCTCTCTGTCGAGGTTCGATTTCTTGTCAATGTCACCGGCCTTCACCGCAGCCCTCTCCGCCGCCATGTGGCCAGCATTGCCGTTGCCGTGTCCCCGGCGTCCCCCGGCGCCCTGTTTGACCGCGCGGCTCGCTGCCGTTGCCGTGTCCCCCGGCGTCCCCCCGGCACCCGGTTTGACCGCGCGGCTCGCTCCCGTTGACGTGTCCCCCGGCGTCCCCCCGACGCCCTGTTTGACCGCGCGGCTCGCTGCCGTTGCCGTGTCCCCCGGCGTCCCCCCGGCGCCCTGTTTGACCGCGCGGCTCGCTGCCGTTGCCGTGTCCCCCGGCGTCCCCCCGGCGCCCTGTTTGACCGCTTGGCTCGCTGCCGTTGCCGTGTCCCCCGGCGTCCCCCGGCGTCCCCCCGGCGCCCGGTTTGACCGCGCGGCTCGCTGCCGTTGCCGTGTCCCCGGCGTCCCCCCGGCACCCGGTTTGACCGCGCGGCTCGCTGCTGTTGCCGTGTCCCCCGGCGTCCCCCGGCGTCCCCCGGCGTCCCCCGGCGCCCTGTTTGACCGCGCGGCTCGCTGCCGTTGCCGTGTCCCCCGGCGTCCCCCGGCGCCCGGTTTGACCGCGCGGCTCGCTGCCGTTGACGTGTCCCCGGCGTCCCCCCGGCGTCCCCCCCCCGGCGCCCAGTTTGACCGCGCGGCTCGCTGCCGACCCCGGCGGATATTGGACCGATCACCGGACATGTTGAACGTCGGACATTGGGTCGCCTGAATTGCCATCCATTGACCGGCCGTATGATTCGCGTTTCCTCTGTTGTTGTCGTGGCGGGCGCGGTATGGGCGGGGCTGGCGCAGTCGGACGGTGCACTTCAGACAGACACGATGGTGTGGACACGCTGGGCCAGCATTGACCTCTCCAGACTGGACGACGCGTGAGTCAATCAATCACACCGGCCTCGGGGCGTACACCGTCCAAAGTATAGAACGCCGTCGAAAGCATGGTATACTCTAAGACACCATGCATAACATTACATTCATTCAAGGGCTCGGGCTGAATAAAAAAGTTATTTTCGCTGCATTTAGAAATACCACGGGTTTTTCACAATCTGAATTTAGGAGAAACGTCTCTGGTAAAATTGGCACTCTTTTGAGTCGACATTCTCTCAGGTTTTTTTTGTTGTTGCAAGAAGTTACGCTGAACCGTGCTGTTTTTTATATATATTTTGGTACGATGCGATATTGTCGCTTGAAAATATTTTACAGTTAACGTTAAATTTGATAAAATAACGATAAAACGGCGTTCCGTACTTTGTCCGCCCCTGTAGCTCAGTTGGGAGAGCGCCCGGCTTCTGACCTCACCCGGTAGAGGCAGCCCGGGTTCGAGTCGCTTCAGCGCTCGCTATTTGCTCCTGACTGGGATGGCCTGTGGCCGGTGGCAGCGGTCGCACTCAAGGTCAGATGACGTCAGAGAGCGGGGCGGACCGTGTCCAGGTATGTCGGGCACTTTTTCACTTTCGCTTCACTTTCACTTTCACTTTCGCTTCTAAATTCTGTCGGACGCCAGGAATTGCTTGATCGGGTAGTGGGGTCAGTGCCTGCGGAACAAGCTATGCTTAGCGCGGGGCCTGACCTCGGAAATCCATCCATTCAAAAACATTCAGACTAATTTATATATTATATAATTTATATTTTTTAATATAATTTATTATACAATTTAATATAATATTAATAATAATATTAATTAATGCTAAACTCTGCCGTTTGTTTACTTTTGCTTTCGAGAGACCCGAGATGCCCTTTGTAATTTCCATACGAAATTTAGAAAGGTTTGAGATGCGAGTTGAACGACATTTTTTTTTTTTGGTGTGTTAAACTGCAACAATCCGTAACACTGTGACGTTGGAATAACCATGAAATTAATCAGATGGCAGTCTTTTTTTCGAATCAAAGTTGCCACAAACGATTTAGTTGGTAAATTATGTTATTACCGAGCGGGCGCGAAGCGCCCGTGAGGTTTCTGGTCAACTTACTAGACAAATTTACATTTGACCCGGCCCGAACCGGCCCGAACCGGCCCGAACCGGCCCGAACCGGCCCGACATGGCCGTACAGACGATTCTCGGAAGCTAATAACTTTGTAACCACTGCTCCGATTGAGATCGGATTTTCACCATTGGATAGGTTCTTCAAATCAATTTTGTTTTTGGTATGGTGTGTTCTGATAGGGGTGGTACACACGCAAACGTCAAAATGAACACGAATCATTCTAGATCAAAAATGGCTTGATTACCGAGCGGGCGCGAAGCGCCCGTGAGGTTTCTCGTGAACTTACTAGACACATTTACCTTTGACCCGGCCCGACCCGACCCGGCCATACAGACGCTTTTCAGAAGCTAATAACTTTGCAACCACTGCTCCGATTGATATCGGGTTTTCACCATTGGATAGGACCATCAAATCAATTTTGATTTTGTTATGGTGCGTTCTGATATGGTTGGTACCACAGCGCGTGGCACCCGCAGAGGTCGAAATGAACCAAAATAATTATTGATCAAAAATGGCTTGATTTATCTAAGCATTCGTTTTTTTTTATGCGCTGAAGCACGCAGCCGCTCAGGACGTACTCCCTTTTGGCGGATTCGAGAAAGGAGATCATGTACAATTTAATAAAACTTAATTTTTAAGTTGGCATGCATGGAGGCCTGACAATTTTTATGGTAGACTAAAAGGACTAAAAGGACTATGTGTTACTACCACGTGTGCTCCCGTACCGTTTCATATTTCAAACCTGTTTTAGCTTTGCCAGCGCGCGCCCGCTCGGTCATCGCCCCAAAAAAGGCGTTTTACTGGTTTATCTAAGCATTCATTTTTACGATGAAGCATGCAGCGCTCAGGACGTACTCCCTTTTGGCGGATTCGAGAAAGGAGATCATGAACAATTTAATAGGTCAGTAAAACGTCTTTGCCACACCGCCCCGCTCGGTCCTCGCCCAAAAAGGCGTTTGACTGGTTTACAGCTAGTATGATAGGAACGCAGTGTTTGCCAAGCATCTCACCGTATTCATGTGTGTGACATTTATCCCAGCTGTAATTCAGATATCTTGGACAAAATCAAGTAAAAACACGGAAGAAGTTTAGGCACTGTTGGATAGCTTAACTTGAAATATTTTTTAACGGTGATATAGATCAACTAAGTGTTAAAAAACTTTCTTCCCATTTCATAAGATTTATTGCGGTATGCTATGTGGAATGAAAACGGTAACATGCTCCAGAAAAGAGGTGATATCACGAATCTAAAACGGAGAAACGAAATGAGACAACACGAACACATGAGCCTGATTTTGAACAAGCGTAAACATGGTATTAATTAAACATTTCATAATTTCAAGACCATGATGCCAAACACAGTTTCAAGCTCATTTAACAAAAATAAGAAACCAAGCTGGAGACCTAGCTTTTATTTGTATACATCAATTTTACATTTGATTAATTATACATCATGTGTAAATATGAATTATGGCATATGATACAATGAGCTCGAGACTAACGGCATTCACCACTCATTAGGTGGGATGACCACTGACCAGACCAGTGGGATGGCCAGACCAGTGGGATGACCAGAGGAGCATGGTCCCCGCGACACCTGGCATCAGACCACCTTTATCATCAGCTCTGTAAATATGTCGTATAGCCCTGACCTTTTGCCTACTTAGATACTTCTCATGTTTGCTTACATTCCCTAGCCATTGGCTTATTGTTTGAGACCGATGTATGGAGTGATGAGGCTTCACACATGACCTGTTTCTCCTGGCCGTGCGTTGAACCGCACAGCGTCAACATGTCCCTGACTGAAGCCGTTAATCGCCAGCTTATCTGAAGTCACGGGTCTGCATGACATTTCAGTGCTTCACTCCACCTTCCAGATGCTATCCGCCCGGACAGCGCCGCTGTTTTTGCTGCCTGTTGGTTCACGTGGTCCCGTTTCAGCTGTCCCGCTTGGCGTGGCCATGTATCGCACCACAGCCACAAGTGGAGTTGTAGACCAAAACAGCAGCACACATGTTGTATCGACCCATCGGAAACTCAAGAGCCTGCGGTCCTCTGAAGCTTTCGGTTGAAACACACTGTCTGTGTGTTTTTATGAGCACGTAATTTGAATATTGCCGCTGAGGTGCATGCAGTTTTGGTCGACTGTTTCGCTGTGCGCGCCGAATGCCTGACCGGCGAGAGAGCAGCAGAGTCCGGTGGTGCGGCTGTCGGGTCGGGCGGTCGGCGCGGCGGCCGTCGGGCGATCCTGATTGGCAGACGCCATACAGAGGTCATGCAGAACATTCGTTATTCGCCGCAGCCCCGGTTCAAGTGGCGCGTCCTGCCTCCTTTGCCACGGAAACTTTGCGGTGGCAGTATGTCATCCGATAATCGGCGAGGGGAATCCTGCTGTTAACCAGCGCTGATCGGAGGAAATTTACTGCTCTGGCCAGCCGGCCTCGGTCTACTTATCGTGGTAATTGGTCATATATCGTACTGAAAATCTTACTAGTATAGTAGGGGATGATCAGGAATAAAACAAAACAAAAACAGGTTGCTAGGCAAAATGGTGGCCATTGTATTCCACTATGTCAATATAGAAGATGGACACATATGCCAGTGGCACCTGCCTGATGTCCTTTCATTGAGTTTTTTTTCGACAGAAGGATTTATCATTACGAGCGAGCGCGAGTCCTTCCGTGGTGTGTGGGACAAATCTGATTATGAGCGGCCCGTCCCGTGGCGACGCTTTTGAGAAGCTCATATCTCTGCAACCGCACGTCCGATTGACAAGCGGACTTCTTTGCTGAGCAGCCCCATCTAACCTACCCTGTTTGAGACCAGTACCGACTGAAGTGGGTGACTGCCACTGCGCGTTGCGCGTGCCGCGTGCCGCGTGCCGCGTGCCGCGTGCCGCGTGCCGCGTGCCGCGTGAGGGGTGTTGACAAGTCTTTTCTCGCAATAACTCCGCAACGGCCGGGCAGATTATTTGCAAATTTCGTGTGTGGTTAGGGACCCCTCAGCCGCCACTTAACACAAGTCAGGGGTGGGGTGACTGCATGTGCGCACCACTATTCTACCAGTAAGACGCCGAAGCTGGCGATGAACGAGCGAGCGCGAAGGAAATGTTTGGTGAATGTCAACTCCATCGGGCAAGTAGTTTCTGTGATACAAAAAGGGTGCGCACGTGCGCACGTGCAGAAGCACCACACCCCTGACTTGTGGGAAAGTGGCGGTTGATAGGTCCCCAACCACGCACAAAATTTGAACACAATCGGCTCAGCCGTTCCTGAGATATATAATAGGGGTGTGCACGTGCGCACGTGCAGAGGCACTCCACCCCTGACTTGTGTGAAAATGGCGGCTGAGAGGTCCCTAACCACATACCAAATTTGAACACAATCGGCCCAGCCGTTGCGGAGTTTTTGCGAGAAAACACTTTTCAACACCCCTCACGCGGCACGCGCCACGCGCAGTGGTAGTCACCCACATGAGTCGGCACCGGTCTCAAACAGGTTAGGTTGGATGGGGCTACTCAGCAAAGAAACCCGCTTGTCAATCGGACGTGCGGTTGCAGAGATATTAGCTTCTCAAAAGCGTCGCCACGGGTCGGGTCGGGTCGGGCCGCTCATATTTATATTTTCCCCATATACCACGGAAGGACGAGCAAGCGCTTCGAGCTCGCTCGTAATAACTCAGGAACGGCTGAGTCGATTGTGTTCACATTTGGTGTGTGGTTAGGGACCTCTCATCCGCCAGTTTCCCACAAGTCGGGGGTGGGTGCCTCTGCACGTGCGCACGTGCACACCCCTATTCTGTATCTCAGGAACGGCTGAGCCGATTGTGTTCAAATTTGGTGTGTGATTAGGGACCTATCAGCCGCCGCCTTTCCACAAGTCAGGGGTGGGGTGGTTTTGCATGTGCGCACGTGCACACCCCTATTCTATATCTCTGGAACGGATGAGCCGATTTTGTTCAAATTTGGTGTGTTGTTAGGGCCCTCTCAGCCCCCACTCTCCCACAAGTCAAAGGTGGGTGCCTCTGCACGTGCGCACGTGCGCACGTGCGCACGTGCGCACGTGCGCACCCTTTTTTGTATCTCAGAAACTACTTGCCCGATCGAGTTGAAATTCCCTATACATTTCCTTCGCGCTCGCTCGTTCATCGCCAACTACGGCGCCTTACTGGTAAATATATGCTCAAGGATTCGTTTGTAGCATCTGTATTGCAATTCTCTCAGTTTTTGCGCAAATATTTTCAAGCCCCTTGATTTGAACGAATTATGGAAATCCTCGATTTGTTTTGGAACTCGCATTTTTTAACTCTTGCTCAAGATAATTTCTAACGAAAAACTGGAATTGCTCTTTGATGGACGTGTTCATTGTTTATCATGCAACTGAAACACCATGTTCCATAGCGACTCGTGTTAATCTGTAACTGTCTATAATCAAATATCGTCAATGTCTCTTGGATGTGATCATGGGGCAGTTCAATGATCTCAAAGTAGGTGATCCTCATTTGGTCATTGGATGCTTACTTTGCTACGGGCGAGGCTTTTTGAACTTCAAAAAAGGAATTCAATTGTTGAGTTGCATGGTAAATCAATTCATGGGCTCTTCCAATGATGAAGTTCGTCATAGACTCGGCGCTACGCGTCTCGTCCATGACGAACTTTAATGATTGGACTCGTCCATGAATATATACCATTGCCGCATCCTTTCCGCTCTATTGGTAGTTGGGACTCATGTCATCGCCGAGACGTTGTGACAGGCAGACGCCTAAGTACGATGTCTGTTTTGCAGCGGCGTTGCAAAGCCACGCGGCGTTTTCCTTGTCCTTTCTTCTGCGTTGTTTCTCCAGTTGTGCTCTATCAGTCGGAAGTGACAGCCGGCTGGACTTCCTGGGACTTCCGGGGACTTTCCGGAAGGACCGGGGCGGCGGTCGTGATACCGGAAGTGCAGGAACTATGCGTAACCAGCAACCGTCCCGATTCAGTCGGAACCATAGGGAACCATCCCTGGACGTTGGTGTTTCGCCTGGCATACCTCAGAGCTCACGTGCCACCGGTGATATGGTGCTGGTGACAGAAAACTGGGTAGTTCTCCCAGAATTGCCCGGTGGTGGTGGTGACGGCGTTGGTGACGGAAATGCGTGGTTTCCTGGATTTGTTGCGTGTTGGGAGCGCGGCGTTTGTGACGGAACTCGTGGGTTTTTCTCAGTGACTCGGCTGGCCGCGTCGGAGTGACTTGCTTTGTATCGTTTTATGAAGGTCCTGTAGGTGTGAACAACGGAGGCCTGGAGGCAACGGAGGCCTGGCCTCGGTGCTGCGCAGTGTAACGCGCACAAGCGTCGTTTTCTGAAAATTATTGGTAGGGCCCCTAATGCCAACTGTAGAGATTGTAATGTCATTCTTACTATGCAACGCCATAGGCCTCATGTTTAAAATGTGACATTATTGGTAGGGCCCTGGCCTACCAGGCCTATAGAAAACGACACCCATGGTTTTAAGCGATAGTGACCGGTACCCTTTCTGAGAAAGAAAAACCCAAGCCACATATCACACCTCCGAAACTGGGCCCTTATGTCCATTTTGTTAAGTTACAGTACTTCATTAGGATATCTGAGATGAACTCACTAAGCTATCTGAGGTGACTCACTCTTTAGATATCTAGGTGAACTCACTTCATTAGATATCTGAGGTGAACTCACTTCCATTAGGATATCTGAGGTGAACTCACTTTCATTAGGATATCTGAGGGGAACTCACTTCATTAAGATATCTGAGGTGAACTCACTTCATTAGGATATCTGAGGTGAACTCACTTCATTAGGATATCTGAGGTGAACTCACTTCATTAGGATATCTGAGGTGACTCACTTTCATTAGGATATCTGAGGTGAAACTCACTTCATTAGGATATCTGAAGGTGAGAACAATGAACTTCATTAGGATGTCTAAGATGAACTCACTTCATTAGGATATCTGAGGTGAACTCACTTCATTAGATATCTGAGGTGAACTCACTTCATTAGGATATCCGAGGTGAACTCGAGGGCCATGCTCAGGGCCTCACGTTAGAAATCGCATGCTAGGTCACGTTATTTTAGACTACGATGGTTTTCTCAGGGCAAATTTAACGTGACATTGCGACGGTGCGGAGTGGCTTGCGCATGATGTGAATAGCATCGACAAAATGATGATCTCTGTCGTTTGTGTGACACTCGGTGGTCCGGCTGATTTAGGACTCAGCAGAGAGTGACTTGTAGCGAGTTGGGTTGCCCTTTCATGTTGCCTGTTGGAGATGAAAACGGGAATATAAAAAAATATGCGTGTTTGATTGTCGCAAAGCCTTTTTTAGCCAGTTATCCGTGGTCAACAAATGTGTCAAACAGAAGACAAATTCCGTGAGTATGTTCAAATCGGTATGGTGAGAACCAGAACGCTACATGTTTTGTTTTAATTGTGGTGTGGCTGAGCCTTCCCGTTTACCCGTTGCCTCTGCTCTAGAGCCGTTCGATCTGAGTCACTCTGAACCTCTGAATGCTCCGTGACACAGCACTGACGACATGCAGTCATACCCGCATTGTCTGGTCAGACATCCTGTCTGCTGTTCACTTTTTCTCCATCTGAATCTAAACTGGCTGACCTGTCGGTCCGGTCGGCTATTCCGTCATTCGCCTCTGTCTTGCATCAGCCGTGCCGGAGCGCCTTTGACTGGCGGTCCGTCCCGCGCTGCAGCGACAGACGTGTGACATCACTGGTCGGTGGCGGTGACGTCACGGGCCGATAGGTGTCGGCCGGCTTCTTCTCGGACGGTCGCGTCCGGGCCCGCTATCGCTTGCCTCGCTTGCCTCATGGTGCTGCCATGTGCCGCGATCAACTACATCAGTGGCCAGGCCGTGCAGCGTGCCGTGCGAGCCGTGTCGGCGGGACCCGAGTCAGCGCGACAGGATGATGCTGTACCGGGGACAGTCGGTCTATGATACCAACATATGGCAGCACAGGTAGGAGCTGGACGTTGGACAATCTGATCCACATAGTGTATGCAATACTGCAATGTGTTCACAAAGGCCTGAGGTTTGCTCTTGTGACCGGCTAATGGGGACCGGGTTCCCATTATCTCGATTATGGTTCACAAAGGCCTGAGTTTGCTCTTGTGACCGGCTAATGGGGACCCGGTTCCCATTATCTCGATTATGGTTCACAAAGGCCTGAGTTTGCTCTTGTGACCGGCTAATGGGGACCGGTTCCCATTATCTCGATTATGGTTCACAAAGGCCTGAGTTTGCTCTTGTGACCGGCTAATGGG
>JAXIVJ010008021.1:10000-12500 GCA_036785665.1 Chirona hameri | reverse complement strand
CCGTTTCTTTGCACCACCGCGCCGTCGGACGATGGTTGCCGACACACCTCCAATACGCCACAGCAGCTATCGGTATCTGCCTCCGTCACCCTGCGAGTTATCAATCCCGGCCACCCGACGAACCTCCGCCTCCGCCGTGGTCTGCCTCCGCAGTCGCCTCTGTTTTCAGTTTCCTGACGAAATGGTCGCCAATTAGTGCGGCCCTCTCGAGTGAGCTGGTGAGACGTCTGGACCGGGACGACCAGGTGATCCTTTGCGACGATCAGCCAGTCGGGCGCTGGCGGCCCTGAGACCAAGACCCAGGCCCGCCCGCTCAGAGCTCGCCGCTGAGAACAGTTATCTGGCGCTGCCCCTGTGGGCCCGTGGCACAAGAGGCCGCCGTGTTTACCTCCTTGGGTACCGTCTCACCGTCAGGCTCGCTAGCAATGAGAGGGACCGGTGCGCTGGCCGGGGGAGGCGATCGGCGCCACCACAGGATGTGTATAGCCATGGCACCAGGACGGTCACCGAGCAGCGGCAGGAACCGCGCCGCCGTGGCTGCCACCGCAAGCTGGCCCATAGGCCTGGTATCGTGCCTTGACGGGTTCGCACGTCCCGCACTGCACCGGCGACAGTGCCTGAACGGGCCGTGCGGCGGCCGACGTCCACCTGATACTACGTGCGAGCCCACTGCTCCAGGCGGGCCTACTACTGGACCATCGGATCGAGCGAAACCCCTTCGGCAGTAACCGCAGAGCGACTTCGCTCTGGCTGCATGAAGGACTGGGAGTCTTCATCTGCAGGGGGGGGGGGGAGAATACCGATAAAATCTCGGAGCACATCCTGCTGAGGTGTCCGCGCCTAATGTTGTGTCCGGATACGCCTGCTGGGCACCATCAGCCCAGACCAGAAGACATGCGGAGCGATAGCGTGCGACAGCGGCATGGCGGCCGCTGCCAGGTCCATCCCCAGTCCCATTTCCATTCCAGGTTTTATTGACAAGGAAAATCCCGAATTACACCCTACGTCTCATATTTCGATGAAACTAGTGTTAGGGGTAATCTGGGCCGTCTGATTTACGCTGTGGCATTTCAGCTTCGTCCCATCAGCGGTTTTCGAGTTTATAGCCTAAAAATAGTGTCGAAAATAGATGCGTGCTAGTGTCCTGGCGGCCGCAAAAATGTAGAGGGCGCAGTGATCGATATATGCAATTTGTGGACCTCCGAGAAACTCGCTGTGCGCTCACCAAATACCGACAATTTAAGCACTTTATTACTCCTGTAATCAACTTTTTAGCATCATGCGCCACGAAAAAAATACATTTCCAATTATTAAATCTAAGAGATCATCCCAGGCTAATGAAACACCCTAATATATATATATATATATATATATATATATATATATATATAATAGTAAATTATATATGTATATTATGTATATATATATATATATATATGTATAGTATATGGTAATGTCTATGTCTATGTCTATGTGTGTCTATGTCTATGTCTATGTCTATGTCTATGTATGTCTATGTATAATGTCTATGTCTATGTCTATGTCTATGTCTATGTCTATTGTCTATGTCATTGTCTATGGTCTATGTCTTCTAGGTCCTATCTTCTATGTCTATGTCTATGTCTATGTCTTGTCCTATGTCTATGTCTATGTCTATGTTTACTATGTCTTCTATGTCTATGTCTATGTCTTCTATGTCTATGTCTATTCGATTCTATGTCTTATGTCTATTATATGTATATGTATATGTATATGTATATGTATATGTATGATGTATATGTATATGTCTTATGTATATGTATATGTGTTGTTTTCCAAACAACAGAAGAATATGTAGTTATACGGGAGAGGTGATATTGTACATTCGGCGCGCATGCGTGATCGAAGTGTTATTTCACAGAGTTCCGCGTTCGTTAACGACGCGAGAATATTAATTGTTTCTAAAACGAGAATGTGAAGCTTGAATGATCGATTGGATTGTGTCTCATCATGCATCGTTGCCATTGGATCGTTAGTTACTTTACTTTGCCTCGTAAATATAATATTAGTTAACTAACTGGCCTATAAAGGCGCAAGCCCGATAGCTTCTATATACAGGGGTGTCCGAAAAAAGCATACCCTGTGATTTTAGCTCGTGCTTGAATATAGCACTGTGCAATTTTTTTTTTAAAACATTGTCATGACTATTGCTGGGAACGTGGCAGAAACGATGAACCCCAGAAAGAAGCCCTTTGAGATGTTGTTTGTTGAGTTGTAATATTGCAAAAGCGTTTTGTGTGTGGAAGCCTACATTCCCAGGGTATGTTCCAGGGTGTCCGGAAAAAAGATACAGGTGATTTTCCCGATAATAATTTCGTGTTATAAATAAGCAATATTACAAATTACGAGTAATCGCTATATTCACCAGATTCATGGCTAAAACAGATACACCATGACATTTGTACTGACATTAGCCTCCGTCAGCCTCAAGCGGAGGTGCGCGGGCACCCTATTACCCGGA
>JAXIVJ010008020.1:47500-55000 GCA_036785665.1 Chirona hameri | reverse complement strand
CACGCGTGAACAATCGGACCACCTTCAGCTCGGACCACCGCCAACAAACGAGACTTCCACTGTCCGATACTGGCGCGGACGAGCTCCACCTCCACTCCACATCTGCGCCAGTATCGGACAGTGGAAGTCGCGTTTGTTGGCGGTGGTCCGGACTGAAGGTGGCTCGATCTTGACACTTGTAGCTCAGTGGGAGAGCGCTGGACTTCTGACCTATCCCGGTAGTGCCCGGGTTCGAGTCGCTTCGGCGCTCGCTATTTGCTCCTGACTGGGATGGCCTGCGGCCGGTGGCAGCGGTCGCACTCAAGGTCAGGTGACGTCAGTGAGGCGGGGTGGACCGTGTCCAGGTGTGTCGGGCACGTACAAATTTCGTCTCTAAATTCTGCCGGCCAACTGGATTTGCGCGATCGGGTGGTGAGGTACGGACCTGCGCAACAAGCTCTGCTTAGCGTGGGTCCTGACCTCGGAAATCTAGCCATACAAAACATTCGGACCAAATTTATTTAAAAAAATCACGCGTGGAAATAAATAAACGTCAAAAACCCGTTTTTGAAAGAGTCTTAGAGAGAGATAGTGAGAGATAGTGTCTTATAACATCGAAACTAAATATCCGATTGATATGAAACTTTTTTGCTTAACGCATAATTAATTGTTTTGTATGCGTACCAAGTGTCAACTTCATATCTATCGCCAAACAAAATTGGTAAGCCTCGAAACTCGGCGCGTTTTTTGGTGGCTACCCGGATAACAGAATACAGCAGAGTGAAGGCACTCAGTTTCCTAGAGCTGAAACAAAAACTGTAAACAAAACTGAAATCAGGAAGAGCAATGGGTCAAGAATCCAAGTGGTAGAAGTTTGGGAGAGTAACTTCGTCATTTTGCAACAGTCTAGTGCTCTGTATCCACTGGTGTGTTTAATGTATTGGAGGCAGGGGCGAGGTGGATGGCATTTCGGTGCGTTCATTTTTCCGCCATGGGGAGGTAACAAGTGTATGGAAATGGCTGGCATTCCTGAATCTATAACAAACGGACTTTCGTAAGTTGTATCCATCTTACTGCTCCTCATAAATTCATTGAATTAACCATGAGTGTATTCAGTAGTAAATCTTAATTGCATTCAGGTCGTATATTCAATGACCTTGTCCGCTCCCGTCGGTGGCTGGAGCAGTGCCTTCTGCTGCGTTGAGTGAAAGGCATATCGGTGATGACCTGGGGTGACTGGTGAGGTGACCGGCCGGTATACGACTCCAACCTGACCCCCTGACTACGCGGTCCTCGGTGACCGGTGAGGTGACCCGGCCGGTATACGACTCCAACCTGACCCCCTGACGACGCGGTCCTCGGCTGACCGGTGAGGTGACCGGCCGGTATACGACTCCAACCTTACCCCCTGACGACGCGGTCCGGAGTGGTGCCGCGTGGCCGCGGTGGCGCCGAGCTGGCTGTGTTTGTCAGACACGGTGCGGCGCAGCCCGGGGCCGTTATGTGGCCAGGGCCACCGCTCTGGGTCGTGTTTACCGACCCATTCTGTGGCGGCCCAGTCTGAGGCGACGGCAGAGCTCTGTGTTACTGAAGAACCCGTCTCTACACGGGTACACATCTGCTGCACTCCCGGGAAACGGGTGCGTAGCGAGCGGCTCATTACACACTAATTATCTCCCGACTGTCTGTTTAACAGAACTTCTGTCGTTCCCGCGCCGAAAAACTCATCGGGACAAATGTGTTGGATGAAACAAAATCAATGCTTTGACTCTGCTTATGCGGTTTAATACACCTTTTTGTATTATTCGTCGTCCAATCCACAAAAACGTCCTCAGCCAATCTGCACATAGATGCGCTAGTATTCACCATTCCGGCAAAACTATCGACATATCAGGATAACATCGCTAATGTTTGTCAACGATTCGTCTTTTAACAAAACATTCAGTATTCAGCAAAACTGATTCACCTCCGGCAAAAAGATCGATTATGCAGTATAAGACTTTAGTTTATATCTAATAGTCCATTCAGCAAAACGCCCTTTGTTGATTTCGGTATTCCTCAGAATACTCCGTCAAAGTGGAAACACAAACAAGACTTTGGAACATGACAAGTCCGTACGCTCATGTTAACATGTACGTGTGCCAAACGCTAGGTGGCGTACCACCTACCAGTGACTAACCTCGGTGGCGGTGGATGTTTCTGCATTGGATTATCCAGGATGCGTTAAGACCGCAATCCACATTGTATTGAGTGGCAACGGTGTACAATTATAATGCATAACATGGTGTTTTTCATGTAAAATGCTGCTAAAAATGTTTCTTGTACTTCCATATTATTCAATCATTATGTTGAATACTGAATGCGTGCACCATTCCATTATGCGTGCGCATCCACTCACAGCGTTGTAGGCGCAAATGCAGGAATTCGATGAAGCAAGGCAATTTAAGGCATCAAAAAAAAGACTGGGAGGGTGGTTCAACCATACTGTATTGAAATTCTGACCTGATTTTATATTACACTGTAACGTTGCTTTTAATTATTACGTTGAAACGTATTATATTATAAATGATAAATTAGTATATATATATATATATATATATATATATATATAGTATATATAATATATATATATATATATATATATATATATATATATATATATATATATATATATATATAATATATATATATATATATATATATATATATATATATATATATATATACTATATATATATATATATATATATATATATATATATATATATATATATATATATATATATATATATATATATATATATATATATATATATATATATATATATATATATATATATATATATATATATATATATATATATATATAATTATTTATAATATATATTTATTTATTGTATGTATGTATGTATGTATGTATGTATGTAATGTATGTATGTATGTATGTATGTATGTATGTATGTATGTATGTATGTATGTATGTATGTATGTATGTATGTATGTATGTATGTATGTATGTATGTATGTATGTATGTATGTATGTATGTATGTATGTATGTATGTATGTATGTATGTATGTATGTATGTATGTATGTATGTATGTATGTATGTATGTATGCATTGACATTTAAAACACTCATACAATTTCAACAAACACACATTAAAACCAGCATAAAATGGCTATTCCGAGTGTCGAGTCGATAACGTTAAAAGGTGAGACATGTTAAAAAGGCACTCGTAAGCAGCATTCATACGGCAAAATATAAAAAGCATACATCCATACACACAACACGCACACACACACATACACACGTACGCACGCGCATATTCATCCAGTCCCAGCTAAATGATTACACAGTGCATGCCTAAAAGACGCTAGAGTCGAGTTCCGGAGTTCCAGAGGTAAATAGTTGGTAAAGTTGCGCGATACTGTATAGGAGGCGCCGCCTACCCGCCTCCGTCCTCACGCGCGGAAGAGCTAGGATCAGTGTCCTGACGAGTAGAACGGTAGCGAAGAGTAGAGTTGGCCTGAATATGAGAGGCAAGAGCTTGCGGTTCGCAGTAACTCGTATTTTTTAAGCAAACTAATAGAGTGCTGTTGGTAGAGCTGACGGGCAGTAGGCCAGCCCCAGTTCCTCGCGCACATACGATATATGATCAAATTTGCGACGGCCGGAGACAACGCGCATCGCAAAGTTCAGGATTTTATTTGGAGAGGCGTATGTTTTTCTCCGACCCGTTGCCATAGACGGCAAGGCAGTATCGAACGTGCGAGATGACCAAGGCATTGACCAAGGTGGGCAGAAGGTCAGGTTGGGATCTGATGACGCACGTGGGACAGGCCGATGAGGATACCGTTGCATTTTTTTTGACGAGGGCAGAAACGTGAGAGTCCCAGATGAGGTACATGTCGAACACTACGCCAAGGTTCCTCACAGTGGGGTACTCACGTACTGCATCCTCGCGGTACCGAACAGTAATGGGAGCCATGCCACGACAATTTTGACGGGAACCACAGACTATAAGTTCCGTTTTACTTGTGTTTACTTTCAGACCGTGGGAGTGGAACCAGACGTCCAAGGAGTCTAAAGTCTTCCCATTGTAGCAATGAGCTGCGGGAGGGAGTCTTTTTTTGCCTGATATCAAAATTTGGTATCAGCAGCCTACTGCACCACGTGCGCGTCAGGTGCAAAGAGGGACAGGTCGTTGGCAAATATCTGGAAGAGGAGTGGCCAAGAGAGGATCCTTGGAATACACCGATGGGATTGGGCTGGGTCTGGAAAGGTGCCGGTTGCCACGTCCGTCAGCAGTACAAACAGATTGGGTATGACCACGGAGGTAAGAAGAAAACCAGGTAGGATCGATAGAATAGGCTTAAAGTTTGGAAATAAGCTTTGTGTGGTCAATCACATCAAATCATTTGGAAAGATCAAGAGGCAGAGGAGAGTAAGTTCCTGGCGGTCAGTGGCGGCAAGGATATGATCGGGTACAGTAAGGAGCGCGGTTTCTGTGGAGAGACGGGAGCGGAAACCGTGCTGGGATGAGGAAAAAAGGTTGTTGTCAGCCATGTACGAGTACCGCTGTCGCTTGACCACCTTCTCGACAAGCTTCGGAAAGGCAGGAACGATGGAAATAGGTCTGAAGTTTGAGGCATCTGATGGACTTCCGGATTTGTGGATAGGATGTATGTACTATGGAATGTTTTCCAGGTATCGGGAAACTCACAGGCTGTGAGGCAGGTGTTGAGAATGTGTAGGATGACAAGGCCAATAGTTTCAAAACAAAGCTTAATTACTTTAACCCGCGCACTGCAGGGGTTTTGCGCCGAACACGAACTGCAAGGGGGGGTGATTTCCGCCCCCCCCCCCCCCCCCCCCCCCCCCCCCCCCGTGAGATCTCGAAAACTACACTACGTAGCGACAAGCGGTAAACGGCATTTGATAGTTTGATACAAGTTCTATCGAAAATATTTCAGTATTTTTTTAGGTCAGGTCAAAATTGAGGTCACCAGAGGTCATCAAAGGTCAAATTTTCCAGTTTTTTCCTGTTTTAGGACTTCGCTCTAGAAATTCCGATATGTCTCGGAAACTATGCTAGTTAGATACAAACGGAAAAAGCAAACGCTAGCCAGTGGAATTTTCAATCGACAATGTGTCCTCAAATTTGATCTCAAGTCAATATTTGAGGCTCCAGAGGTCAAAAAAGGGAAAAAATTCTGTTTTTTTGCTAAATCGTTTTTGCTATTAACTTTTACTTAATACAGATAACGGAAAACTGTTTACGCCATTGTGTTTATCTCGTCAAGGCTCTTCGCATTATGTACATGGTGACCTTGTTAAGTAAACTTTAAAATTTGACCTCAGGTCAAGGTCAAGTGCAGGATGGCACCCCAAGTATGGCATGTTGCATGTGGGAAGACGTGTATTAACGAGACAAACACATTGGTGTCTGTTTTACTTATCTATCTTCATTATGTAGGGAGTTATTGACAAAACAAGTGATGATGACCTCGCATGACCTCAAATGACCCCATATGGGTCACTGAACAAAACTTACACTTGGATCATCAAGAATATCCTATAATAACATGATCCAGAAGTAATTGGACTAATATCATGCATATCCTTGAAATAGGAAGCATTTGTAATTTCCCCCATTGACTTATTATGGGGAGGTTACGAAATTGACCTGACCTTAGGTCACCGATATCAAAATTCCGAGATAAACGAATCGTAAGTACTTATGCCCTCATGACATCCTGCAAGTGTCAAACTGAGTGAGAAACTCTGGCTTTGGCACAACTGCAAACATTTTTGGAGGTGGGGTCACTTGACCTGGTCTGGTGACCTGACCTGAGATTACCCGAGGTTATTTTTTTCTTCAAAGTGTAAGCAATTTATGTCCTAACAGGTGTGCCAAAGCCCCGGCGGCGCTGCGCGCCCGCCGTTTTTCGCTATCTGCGAAAAACCTGGGGGGGGGGGGGGCGGAAATCAACCCCCCTGCAGTGCGCGGGTTAATGCAAATGCCGTCTGCCCCACAAGCTCCTGAATTTTTCATAGAAAAGAGGACTGGACAGAGAGAGTCAATAGTAATGGGTTTCAAAGAGAAAGCACAGGCACCAACCCTGGGTAGACAGCACGGAAGTTCAAGGGGCACCCCCTGGCTCGAACCTCACCCGCGACTCGGGGGCCCACCCCCACGAAGTACTCGTTTAACATGTCGGGGGTGACCTCAGGTACAACTCTGTGTGGACCTCTTGCCCTCAATGATTTGTCTGATGTTCCTAAACATGGTGGCAGGACCCTGCTCTCTCACCCTACTGGCAATGTCCTGTCTCATGTCCTGTCGGATACAGACTTCACTTTCTTATCCAGGGTGAGAAGAGCAGGAGTCCTGACACCTGGGCAAGAAGTCCACGTCGCTGTGCCATCAGCCGCAAGGTGGCGTCCGAGGCAGGGGGGCCGAAGGGTTGTGAATTTTGATGCGCTGCAGAGGAGCATGAGAGTCAAGAATAGGAAACAATAATGCTAGAAAGGCAGACCACTGATCAGCTACCCCCGCACATGAGAACACAGGGCTCCAGTCGGTGTGGTACAGAGACACATGGAAATTTGAAACATTCAACCTATTCAAACGTCTGGACATGATATATGATGGTTTGGCTCTGTGTTTGGTAATGTTGATGATAGCCCTTGACTAAAAAAATGATCACTGTATGCACATTCAAATACACTCGGATCAGTAACAAAGTCAACACGGTTTGAGACACACATATCTAAAAGAGATCCAGATGTAGGCACCTGCACAAATTGATGTAATGATAAACTGTCTAAAAGCTCATCAGCTTAGTCCTAGCATGATCACCATCTGAGGCTAAGAGGTTACAATTGGCATCACCTGCGATACAAATAGGACAAGATGAGTGAAGAATGATACGCTGAATTTACAATTCAAGGCAATCCAAATCGGCAGTCACCTGAGCTATGGAATGAGCCTATGGAATGAATGAGATTGGCCTATACAGTGCACACAGGTTAAAATGACGCCGGCGATGAGTGGTGATTGAGAGCCACAGAGTTTCAAGTTAACAATGGTTTGAGCTACACACCGACTGGAGCCTCTTAACACTTAACCCTGATCTAGCAAGAACTGCAACACCCCCAAAAACCCCTGCCATCTGGACAGTCAGCGCTGGTAAGAGAATATCCAGGGAAGTTAACAAATCCTGAGAGCGTTTCTGGTTTGAGCCAAGTTTCAGATAGAACACATATCACAGTCATAATAGGACAGATCGTGACGAAGGGACAATATTTTCGGCTTCAATGATCTAACGTTGAGCGAAATAGCACACACCCCCATTCCCACCCCCACACGAAGAACCATGAGAGACCACGCCTCCACCACCACGCCGCCGCCGACCGCCTCTCCGTTCCCGTGCACGGCCGCGTCCACCGCGCCGTCCCCGCGTGCGCCGGGATCGTCTCCGCTGCGCAGTGTTTACTTCGTCATCTGGTAGCACCA